>PVKA01012260.1:0-58346 GCA_004027165.1 Ctenomys sociabilis
ATCAAGAAGATATTAAAACTCTCAATAAGCCGATAACAGCCAACGAAATCCGAAACGTAATAAAAAGCCTACCGACAAAGAAAAGTCCAGGGCCTGATGGATTCACAGCTGAATTCTACAAGAAATTTATCGAAGATATAATCCCCACACTCCACAAACTCTTCCACGAAGTTGAAAAGGAAAAAGTCCTCCCAAAATCTCAAATATTTCTTAAGACTCTTCTGAGTCGGATTGCAATGGCTCCAAAGCTAAGGAAATTAAAAAACAGAGACCAATACATAAGGAGGAATTGGCTCCCCATTTTGAAGAGCATGACGCAGTGTTCTCATAACTTGTTTCCAAACTTTTAAGTTTAAAGCAGCCTTTCCCTTAGGTTGAAACCAGTAACAATGCGTTTTTATAAGGGAAAATAATTCCTTGAAACTCTCTGGTTTCACCTTTACACCCGCCCCTTTGAGTAACGTCTGGATAAGACAGGCATACTCATTTTTTACTGAAGCAGAATTTCCCATTACACTGAGCTTTCCCGGTGGTCTCTCTTCTCTGGGCATACGTTTCCCACGCGGTAAGGCCTCTCTTAACTCACCCCTGGTCGTCTTCCGTGCCCTGCGTTGTGTGCCACGTGTATGTTATGGGTCGGTGCCAGAAGAAACGACGACAAGAAGACCTGCTGAAAGTAGCGTCAGAGGTTTCACTGAGATTAGTCTCTCTCAAAAGGAGCCCAGAGCCTCGGAAGCATCTCTCTCAAAAGGAGCCCAGAGCCTCGGAAGCATCTCTCTCAAAAGGAGCCCAGAGCCTCGGAAGCATCTCAACATTTCTTGGGGGCTAAAGGCAGGCTAAAGGAATGTGCATAATTACTTAAGTGAATACAAACTACTATCTCTACTAACTTCCACCATTTGCTTAACACTAGGTTCTTACAATTGCTACCTGATAACACCCCAGCAAGGGATCAAAACCTGGGTGCCTGCAGGAGAAGCTGTTATCTGGAATCCCATTTCTGGGAAATTCAAACAGGCAGCAATCTTCCTTGGGTTCTGTCTATTGTTCCCTACTGTCTCGGGACCTTAAGTTTTTATCTCAAATCTATATTTCTATATCATGAACAATGTTGCAATAAATAAGGGAAGAGCTATCAAATTAAAAATTTAGATGTTACCACATGTTAGATGGAAAATCCTTAAAAATTACTGGAAAATATGTAGCAATTCTATATGAGGAAGAATTTTATGCTCCTGCTTTAAAACATAAGAAATAATATAGACCTTCTTTTCTATCAGTATTGGATGAGAGGGAGAATCATTCCTCACTGAAGAATTCCCACCACTAACATTCTCTGCAGTGTGTTACAGTCAAGAAGGAAAACCAATTCCATGCCTTTTGTAATCCATCAGCAGTTTAGCAATGCTCAGACAGACAGAAGCGTAAAGACATACAAGATGGAGTATTTCCATGAAAACTAACAAAGTAAAAAGAATAAAATAATTACATTAGCTTTCAGGAAGTTTACTTATCAATTGTTTTCCTCTATTAAAATCTACTTATTAGAGCCAGGGAGATAGCTCAGTGGTCTAAGTGCCTGCCTGGCAAGTGCAAGGACCTGAATTTGATCCTGGTACCACATGCTGTGCTAGCCCTGCACAGAGCTAGCCACCAAAACTAGGTGTGATGATTCTACTACTAATTTCTATCAGTTTTTTGAAGGTTGCACTTAGGTTGTTTAAAATTATTACTTTGACCAATTATACATACCAATATCTATAATCTGAGCAACTACATGAAAGACAGCAATGTGCAATGTAACAACTACTGCTGAATACCTTTCATCCTGTTTTTGTTTTCCTGGTTATTTTTTTTTTTAAAGATTTGTCATTTCTAGTATCTTATCTATTACTTTTATATTGTCTTTAAAATTAATATAAAAAAATTTAAACGGATAAGGGGAAAATATCCAAGGTTTATGGAAAGGAAAAGTTAATGTTCTGTTAGATCAGTGTTACAGGCCTATATCTGGTAGTCTAAGCAACAAATTTGGCTATAACAATATGTAATATAACAATTATTGTTAATTTCCTATTCTTCTTTTGAAATCCTGTACCATTTTTATTGTTTTGTGGTGCTTTGATTTTGTCTTTATTCTTTTTTTAATGTATTTGGTTGCTACAGGGTCTCACTATGCAGTTTGGGCTCATAATGATCCTCTTATTTTCAGCCTCCCCAGCCCTGGGATCACAGGCATACTCCACTATGCCTGAACTCTGTGGCTGGCTCAGTCTGCCCTGGAAGCTGGGCTGGTATGGCATGTGGGCTGGAGATCGAACTGCGGTCCCAGCACTTGCCTAAGCTTGGCTAAGCAGGTGCTTAGTCCACTGGGCTATTTGGCCTGCCTGGTCTTTATTCTTCTTATTTGTTTTTGTTTCTTTCCTCTTAAAAAAGTCAGGCAGACCTAAATTTGAAGCCACTTACTGCCTTTATGGCCATAGACAAGTTACTCAATTTTTCCGTACCTTAGTTTTCCTACTGATAAGATAGGAAATATACCTCCAATTTCTCATTGTTAGTTGGATTACATGAGATAATTTCATCCATGGAAATTATATAACAATGCACCTAGTACTTAGAAAACATTCAGTAATTGACAGCACACTATTATACTCATTTCCTTTACTTCAGAAATTGTATTTCTGAAAAGCTAGCTGAAATAATGATAAAGTTTATGAATGATAAAAGTTTATGAATAAATATGTTACAAACAGCATACATTGTAACAGAATGTACTCTGAGCATTCACTGTTGAGTACCCTCAAACTATTATGCAACCATTAAAACTGATGAGCATAAAATAACACGGAAAAATGAATGTGCACAAATATAAAGGGCCAGAAAGTAAAAATTTAACAATGTTATATGTATTATATGGTTATAATTCTGTAAAGTGTACATCATATAAAATACACAAAATTGAAATTGCTAAATGACCGTGTCTAGATTCAGTGGTTTATTAAGCAGATATTTAATGAGTATATTCTCTGTGTCAGGTGCTGTCTTGGTATTGAAAACCAAGAACTTAACAAAACACACAAAACTTCTTGATATTGGTGAGAGTGGTGGAGCATGCTTGTGATCCCAGGAACTCTGCAGACTAAACGCAGGAAGATCACAAGATCGGGATCACCCTGGACAATTCAATAACTTAGTAAGACTATCTTAAAACCAAAAAAAGGCTGGGATGTAGCTCATTACAAAGGCTCTGGATTCAATGTTTGGATATAGTACCTTCAAAATGTTTCTTTGATAAGCACCTATTATCATTTCATAATAAAATATTTAATACTTTCAATTTTTGCTTCTTCTATTATTTAAAAAACAGTGAAATTCTAATGCCAGTAATTAGTCATGCAAAATGTAAAGTACTTTTTCCAGTAAATAAGTGCACAGACTTTGTAAGGCTGGAGTATATCTCAGTGGATGTGCAAGGCTCTAGGTTCTATCCTAGCAGCCCAGAAAAGAAAAAAAATACAGAAATGAAATGTAATGTATTTTTTCAAAAAATAAATAAAAGTCAATTTCACTGCTCTAAAACATTAAAATCTTGCATTTCAGGTTAGTCTCCTAATTTGTAATCAAGCTTTGGTATTCTGAGCACTGAAAGTCTTTTGTCTGAGTAAAGTAAAAACAATCTAGAGATAGAGAATAAGTTCACTTTAAACTCTGTTACATATATTTGAATAAACATTGTAATGAGCAACTCTAGCCTAAAAATTAATCAGCTTAAACTTTTTGAGTCTGATAATATGTCTGGTTTTTCTCCACTTTATTAGTTTCAGTAAACCTATGACTTTATTCTCCTAATGCATTGGGATTGTCTTCCTGGTTACTAAGAGTTTTCAACCTGTGTATGCTGACATGATACTCTTAACCTATAAATGTAGACTGCTCAGTATGTTTGAGGTTCTGAGATCCCTTAAGTGATTGGCTAAAATTCTGGAGGTCCCAAAAAATTATCAGTACTAAATTAGCACTAGATTGAGGGCTACTGTCAAATTTGATTATTGTTCTGATCGTCACAAATTATTATTTATTAAATGATCAGTAATTAGATTAGCTTATACAGTACAAGCAATGCAGCTCTTAAGGATTACTGGCATACTCATTAATTTACACAATAAAGAAGGTTAGAGTATTTTTAAAATAACTAAACAACATTGCAGTACTGCTACAGGTGAGTGGACATAGATTTTTGCCTCATTTACTATATATATGTGACAGTACTAATAACAAATATAATAATCATAAAAACATGTACTGCGCATCATACACAAGCTATATACTAAATGCTTTACAATCTCTTACAAGTTTCTCAAAACAGCACAAATAGCTCAATATTATTACTGTATCTCTTTTTAGCTTTGTTTTTTCAGTACTGAGAAATGAACACAGGGTGTTTGAGCTCCATCTCCAGCCTTGTGTTAATTTTTATTATTTATTTATTTGTTTGTTTGTTTTTTTCATACAGGGTCTACAGGGTCTTACTATGTAGATCGGACTCACTGTGATCTGCCTGTGTTCGCCACCCGAGAGCTGGGACTAGAGGCACACACCACCATGCCCAGTCTCAATCACTGTCTCAGCATGCCCCAGGGGTGGGGCTGATATTGCAGGCCCAGGGATCGAACCCTCAGTGGCTGCAACTGCTTAAACAGGCACCTCAATCTGCTGAGCTATTTGGATGGCCCTTAAATTTATTTTTTAAGTTCTACTTTTGGGTGTGTGCATGTGTGTGATACCTGGGATCAAACTCCGGACTTTGTGGTTGCCAGGCAAGCACTTGTGCCACTGAGCTATCTCCCCAGCCTTAAATTTTATTTTCTGACAAGAGCTCACTAAGTTCTGCACACTGGTCTCAAACATATAATGTTGCTGCCTCAGCTTCCTGAGTAGTTGAGCTTAAAGGCATGTATCACCATGCCTAGCATAATATCTCTTTTAAAGATGATGAAACAAATATACAAGAGAGTAAAACAGACTAAACTAGTATGTTTATTTTGTGCTATGCACATTCTAATCCCACAGAGAATTATAAAACATGAATGAAGAGCAATGTGTATGCATGTAATTGCAAGCACAGCAAATTAACACCGTGCTTGCACTACAACAGCTCATCCAGATAGTACAGCAGCGACTAGAAGATGAGCAGGTACATTAAGGTATCTCTGGAAGATTATTTTTCAGAAAGCTTGAACAATGTTTTTTTCTTTTTACTACAAAATAAAACAAATTTTCTTAACCAAATATAAGCCAGGCTCAGGCATCTGGCCTTTGTTATGTAGGGGACAGGGAGCCAGTGAGCAGGCAAGAGAACAAGCACAGTATTCAAAAAGCTTTCCCCATAGATCAATAATCCTTCTTCCGGCAAGTGCAAGACTGGGGAAAACCCAGCCTTCTTGGAGACGTGTATACCAATGTTCTTCTCAGGGCTTCTAACCCCTCACTTCCAAGCCACTCACTCAAATGGCTTGACTCCTTCGAAAGAAGAAAAAAGACAATCTTTCTTTATGGTGGTAAATAAATTCAGAAGGGTTGGGCAGCTATAATTCTCTTCTGGACTAAAAGAAAATTGATTGCTTTTATTCAGCTCCTTTGCTTTAACCACCTTTTAAATTTGCTCATATTCTTTCTTTTGTCCTCTCCTGGTGGATAATCTCTTTCCTATGTGATCAGTTTTTTCTCTCAGCTACCACTCAATTACATCTATTGTTAGTGTACTACAAAAGATCTTATCTTCAATAGATTCATGGTGATATTTCAAAATAGTGTGCTCTTCACACACAGAGATGATACCTTCAAGAAGTTCTTCATTAGTTGTCCTGCCTTTCAAAAGGATTCTCATCTTTAAGAAAAGCCCAGCTGGATTTAAATGTTCCCTAAACAAAGTAGTCACAATTATATTATAACTGTGGGATTTAAAAGACAAATTTCAAGTAATTGCATGCTTTGTTCAACCACTGCATGCTGGTTCTGGATCAAAGGAAATCAAAATTAGAAAAAATCATATAATAACATCTGGTCTATCTCTGAGGACATTATCCCGTATTTTATTCCATCTAAACAATACAAGGAAAAGAACATGTAAAAATTTCTATGGAGTGTTGAGCATCTAAGGACAAGGTCAATATTAAACTGTGTAATTCTTAGGCCATATTAGTAGTAAGTGAAACTTCAAATTTCACTTAGGACTATTTTCTTTTGATATTTTAATAAATAAGGGTCTTTGAAAATAATGGTAGAATAAGATAGTAGAATATGCCTATAATGTCTGCCATTAATCATGATATTCTCAGAATGATGGTTCCAAGTCATTGCTTGCTGGCCCTAAGCCATCTGTATTCTCTTACCTGGCTCCACTTCTCAGCAAACAGTGGTAAAATTAAAAGTGCATCCTAGGCCTAAAGAATAGAACTCTTGGCCAGGGAGATAGTTCAGCACTCTATGCTCCTGCCTGGCAAGCTCAAGGACCTGGGTTTAATCCGCAGTACCGCATGCCATGCCAGCTTCTGCACAGTGCCAGCCACTGAAACCAGGCATGGTGGCTCAAGCCTGGAATCCCAGAGCTAGGAAGGCTGAGGCAGGTGGATCACTGCAAGTCTGAGCTGCATAGTAAGACCCTGTACTAAATACGCTAAAAAAACAAGTTTAGTAAAGTAGTAGCAAAGGATATCAGTATTTGAAACATTGTTGGAAAAACTAAAGAAAATCTAAGGTTCCTGTATTTGAAAAGTTACTATGTTTCAATGGCACTAATTCAGAAATTGATCAACAGATTCAATAGAAGACATATTAAATTGTCATCTGACTTCTTTACAGAATCAACAAGCTGACAAAATATGAAAATACAAGGTAACCTGAAGGGCTAAGACAATCCGAAAAAGAGCAAAAGTAGAACTATACTGGCAAGTGTGAAATGTTTTTCATTATGCTTTTGATTTGCATTCTTTAATAACTAACGATGTGCAGTATCTTTTGATGCACTTCTTGGCCATTGTTTGGAGAAAATGTCTGGGTCAGTGGCCCGTTTTCATTTGAGTTGTTTGTCTTCACATTGAGTAATGAGTTCTATGCATAATATTCTGGATAATAGACACATTACTTATATGAGTTGTAAATATTTTCTTCATTTTGTTGGAAGGGTCATATGGATTACAATTGTACTTTTTTGATGATTTCCTTTGAAGCAAAATTTAATTTTAGTGAAACCAAAATTTTACCTAATAAATTTTATGTTATAACTATCTTACTACAATAAAAGAGAAAGCTGAAAAAATACCTAGAACCCAGATGGTCTCTCTAGAGAATTCTATCAAATGTTTAAAGAAAAATTAACACTGATTCACTAATTCTATGGATGACTTCCAAACTCATTTTCTAATGACTCTTCACTCTGAAAAAAAGGTCGTATAATTGTATCTCAGAGACATGGCATGTTTGGTTCCAGATCTCTGAAATGAAAGAGTAAAATGAGTTACATAAGTCTTTTGGTTTCTCAGTGCATATGAAAACTCCTTATATTATAACATCTCCTGTTAAGTGAGCAATAGCATTATAGCTTTAAAAATTAATTTATATAATTTAAAACATATTGCTGATGAGTATGGTTGTGTACACTTATAATACCAGTGTGCTGGGAGGCTGAGGAAGGAGGATTCCAAGCTCAAGCTTAGACTGGGCAACTTAGCAATACCTGGTCTCAAAATTTTAAAAGAAAAAATGACTGGGGATAGACACTAAAAGGCCCTGGTTCACTCCCAATACTGAAAAATATTACATTATTGCTAAAATTGCTAAGAATCACCTGATCTGTACGAAAAAAATGGCATTGATAGACTACAATAATATAAGGTTTTGTCAATCATTTAATTTAGTAAAAATTCAACATGTGAGAACTGCAAAAAAGTACAGTAAAGGTATATCAATACACATAGAGAAACCTGCAGACCAACATCCTCCACTTTAGATCCTTTAAAAAATTGATACATAGAATTCAGCAAAATTTAAAACATTTTTTTCTTTTACATTTCAGGGAAGGGTCTACAGAGTGTTCAGGGTCTCACTACTAGATCAGACCTCATAGTGATCCACCTGTTTACAGCCTCCCATGAGCTGGGATTACCGGAGCATGCCACCACACCCTCAATTGCCATCTCAGCCTGCCCTGGGAGCCTGGCTGACACAGCAGGCCTGGGGATCGAAACCCCACCCTTGGGCCTGCTTGCAGTAGCTTTAATCTGCTGAGCTACTTGGCCGGCCCTTTAAAACATAAATACCATGACCAAGTGGAGTTATTTCAAGGATGTAGTGATAGCTCAACACTGATAATCAACCATTTTAAGAGGCCAGAAGAAAAAAATCATATAATCATATCAATTGATGAAGAAAAGACAACTGACAAGGCTAAACAGACATTCATGATGACAATTGTCATCAAGAATAGAGGAGAATGTTCTCGACCTCCTAAAAAACATGTATAAAAACTACATTTAGGGGGCCAGGGAGATGGCTCTGTGGAATAAGCGCTTCCCTGGCAAGTGTAAGGGCCTGAGTTCAATCCCCGGTTACACACACACACACAAAAAAAAGAACACTACAGTTAACAATCTGCCTACTGTAATAATAAGTTGACCTGTAAATGGCTACAGTCAACAACTTCTTTAGATAACTCACTATTATTGTGGAATACTGGACTGTGTTGGATTGTATCGCCAAGTTCAGGCACCTATAATGGTTTAATGACAATGGAGTGCTCATCTTTGACAGGTCTAGACAAAAAAAGGGATACACAAAGGAAGAACCATGATGTGTGTGTATAAACAGTACAGTTAGGATAAATATGCCGTGCTTCTGCATAATTCTATGAGAAGCAAGATTTGCACTAATAGTGGTTGGACAAGATATTCTGTAGGCTTCTAGTACTATGGACAACCACTAGGAATATAACAGGGAAGAAAGTATTAATTATTAAAACTGTACTATAATTCAGCTTTAAAAAATAAGATAAGTGTACAGCTACCTTCTCTTAATTCATTGATTAGAGACATCTGCTATAATAAGTGTCTGTAAGTAGAATATCATATATGCACCTTGTACGATAACAAACCATTACAAAAACAATTTGTAATGTATTAATTATTGAATCTGTCCTGTTAATTTGATTTGAAACTGTCTCATTGCTATTTGTTCTTCAATAAAAATAATTTAAAAAATATATGCCTACTGGTGAAAGACTGAACTACAGTAGTCCCTCACTATTTCACAGTTCAACTTTTGTGGACTGTTTCATGGGTTTTCGAAAAATATTGATCTAGGGCTGGGAATATAGCTCAGTTGCATAAGTGCCTGCCTGCCAAGCATAAGGTCCTCAGTTCAAGCCCTGTTACTGAAAAAATATGAACTAAATTATTTACCACGAATTTTTTGCTGTATTACAGGATTTTACTGTATTGTATAGTATACATATGTTGTCAAAATTATGTAGGTTTATGAGTTTAAAAAATGGTTAAGAACATTACAAGTGCTTTTAAAAGTGTGGGAAAGGTTTAGAAGAAGGGGTTATAAAGCCTTAAAATATAGATGAATACTAAAATAAATATAATGTCACTACTTCACTGATTTTCTTTTTTCTTTTTTTAATTTAATTTATTTTGATGAGTAAAAACAAAGGCAAAAAATAGCAGAAACAAATACAACAGTACGTATGTTAGAGTTTCTAAACAAGAATAGCTAATTACAGTGGACTAAAGTGCTTGCAAGCAGGTGCAGGGTCCAGGGCTTCGATCCCCAGACCTGCAGTGCTGGCCTCGCCCCCCAGGACTCGCTGAGATGGCAATTGAGCCTGGGCGTGGTGGCACATGCTTGTAATCCCAGCTCTTGCGAGGCTGTAAGCAGGCAGATCACTATGAGTCCTATCTAGTAGTGAGACCTTGAACACTCTGTAGACCCTTCCCTGAAGTAAAAAAAAATAGCTAATTAACAATGATTGTTACATTATTTACTTTTATTGTCAAATCTGTCGCTCAGATTAAGAGATATAGTTATGCAAATTGGATAAATAATTGAATACTACCACTTGTTTTCAAGAAAACTAAATTTTTTCTTGTTTTTAAAAATATTTATTTTAAAGAGAGTATAATGATAACAATTGATAAGACATTAGAAATAATACACATTTAGAAGAGGTATTCAAGCATGATTTCTGTATTACAGATTGCTGTTCTCGATGTAGTTGATTAGATCACAGATACCAGCATACAGAGTTAGTAAAGATAAAAATTCTACACATTCACTGCTATTTTCAAAAAACTGATGGAAACTTATTAGTACAGACATCTCAGCTATCCTGTATATATACTCATATGATTTTCCCCCTTCTTTCCTCCTTTCTACTTTCTCTCACCTTTGTTGCTTAATCCTTAAGTTCAGTTTCTTTCCATTTTACTATATCTATTATGCCTTCAAGTTTTATTTACTCTTTCAGGTTCTTATACTACAGACAATGTCATATTTATACATGTGGGTCTGACTGATTTTTACTTTTTGTGGGAGGGTCTGGGATATAACCTTGGCAATAAGTATATTCTCTTAAAAGCAGAAATAGGATCTAGATATGGGAGAGGGGCAAAAGAGAATTAAGAAGCGTTACGTAGGTGCACCAATCCCTAAAATGAATGTAATCATTAAGTACTAATAAAGTAAATAAATAAAATGAAATTGCTGGCCAGAAGCTAAAGAGATATCAAATATAGTAAACAGTGATACTAAAATCAAACAAACAAAAAAGCTGAAACAAAGCACAGATGCCCATTCATATTTACAGTGGTACCAAAAGTGTTGGCAAGTACATTGTAGCAATAAAAATACATAGAAGGCACGCAAACCAGAAAGGAAGCAATAAAAGGCCCAATTTGAGGATGGTAAAATCATCTGAAAACCTCAAGACATTGAAAATCCTAAGGAACTAACAAAAACATAGATCTAATAAAGGAGTTTTACAAACTAAGAGAATACAGTGAATAAATACTAATTACATATCTATATAATATAAAAGAGGGTGGGCCAAATAGCTCAGCAGATTAAAGCACCTGCAAGTAGGCACAGGGGCTAGGGGTTCAATCCCTGGGCCTGCCCTGCTGGTCCCACCCCAGGGGGCACACTGAGAAGGCAACTGAGACTGGGCGTGGTGGTGCACACCTGTAATCTGAGCTCTTGGGAAGCTGTAAACAAGTGCATCACTATGAGTCTGATCTAGTAGTGAGACCCTGAACACCCTGTAGACCCTTCCCTAAAATACAAATAAATAAATAAAATAAAAATTCATCAGTATATAATATAAAAGAGCATACATAAGGTAAAATTTTAATTCTAATATCAATACAGTGATTAAGCATACTTATGGATAAATAAAACATTTAGGATTTATCTGGTTCAAACTACAAAATGTAAACACATATCAAATTCATGAAATGAAAATACATCATAGTAAAGATAGAAATTCTCTAAAAATGATACCTAGGTTTAACATAAGTTTATGAACACCCCAGCATGACTTGTTTTTAAGATACAGACAAGATCTACTAAAAATTTACATTCAGAAACAAAGGAACTACATTAGCTAGTTCAATAAAGATGAATAAAGTGGGAATAATTACCCTATATTGTTTCAAAACTCGTTATATAGTTATAGTAATCAATATAGTATGGTAGTAGATGATGCCAAGAAACATAGATAAGTGAAAAACAAAACAGAAATAGACCAACAGACACATGGCCAACTAGTTTTTGACAAAGGAGCAAAAGCAATTCAATGGTGGAATGATAGTGTCCAAGATGCTGGAGTAATTAGACACTCACAAGTCAAAAAGTAAACTTCAACTGAAACTTCACATCTGAAACAAAAATTAAAAAGATTATAAGTAATTTAAATGCAAAACATATTAAAGGAAACAGGAAAACATCTTCAGTACCTATTGCCTGGTGAAAACTTCTTAGACATGTGAATAATAGCATGATGAAAATGTTTTAAATCAGTGAAATGAACTTCATCAAACACTTAAGGGGACAAAAAACTAGACAGAGAAAATATTTGAAACCACATACATAACAAAGATCTGTTTTCTAGAATATTTAACAAAATTTTAAACTTGATAGCAAAAAAGTTGAGCATCCTAATTATAAAGTGGACAAGAGATACGAAGGCACATTTCACCAAAAAAGATACAGAAAAAGAAAATATTCATGAAAAGTTATGGCAATAGTTAACTGATTGTGACAACTTCAATAAGAAATGCACAATTATATTGGATCAGCATAGTTCTGATGTGGCTATGGGTGTGGCTGAGGGGATTTATTAAAGAGAGAATACTGACTCTATCCCTGGTCCTGCCGGCATCCCCAGGGCACCCTGAGATGGCGACTGGGACTGGGTGTGGTGGCGCACTGCTATAGTTCCTGAATTTAGGAGGCTGTAAATAGGAGAATCACTATGAGTCTGATCTATGCAGTGAGACCCTGTAGACCCTGTCCTACAATTGAAACATTGAGATACCATCTCACCCCAGAAAGAATGGCTATCATAAAGGAATCAACTAATAACAAATGCTGAAGAGGCTGTAAGGAAAAAGGAGCCTTTCTCTATTGCTGGTGGGAATTGTAGTCTGGTGCAACCATTATGGAGATCAGTGTGGAGACTCCTTAAAAAACTAGGACTGGAAATCCCATTCAAACTGGCTATCCCCCTCAGGGAATTTTCCCAAAGGTTCTGAAAACATCATATCATAGTGATATATGTGCACCCATGTTTATAGCAGGACGATTTATGATAGCCAAATCTTGCAAACAAGCAAAATGCCTATCACTTGAGAAACAGATGAAAAAGATGTGATATTTTTGTACAATGGTGTGCCAGCTATAAAGAAAGACAACTTTTATAGGTAAGTGGATGCAGCTAGAATCTACACTCGTAAGTGAAATAAATCATACCCATATGTGTGAATATTGTATTGTCTCCCTAATGTAAGAGCTTGAAATAATAAATAAAACCTGAAAGGTATAATAGAAACAAAAAGAAAGGAAAAGAAGTGTAGATGAGTGTTTTCTTCTTTAAAGAAAATACAAAATAGTAAGAATTTGAAATGATATACAGTTTCACTAAATAAAATAATATGAATTCAACAATATGTGTTGTATTGCAAGTATCTTCAACTTAGTTGTTCAGATTACCTGATATATACATGCAAAATTGAAACATGAAAGATAAAAAGAATAAAAAGTTATAAGAAATTGAGAAGAAAGAAACAGGAAAACAAAATGAAAAAAGAAGACCAAGAAAAAAAAAATGAATAGATAAGCATTAACTGCTCCTTTCCACAGACCAGCACAAAACTACAATACAATTATCCAAGCCACCCTGTTTAAATACATAGAGATATGTTTTTCCCCCACTTCCTCTCCTGTCCTTCTCCTTATCTCAGTACTTCCTTTTTTACTTTTTTTGTTTTGGTGGACCAGGGAATAAACTCACACCCTTGCACTTGCCAGGAAAGCACTTATTCTACTGAGCCATCTCCCCAGCCCAGTACTTCCTTCTTTTTGGGCAGATTCATTGCCTTTTCACAGTAGAATGGCTTTTTCTTAACCTCATAAAAACTATGTGACAAACCTATTGCCAATATCATATTAAATGGGAGAAAACTGAAAGCTTTAAAATCAGGAATAAGACAGTGATGTCCACTAGTACCACTCTTGTTCAATACAGTACTTGAAACATTAACAAGATAAAAAATAGGTAAGATATATTTAAGAAAGGAAGAGTGAGATTATAATTATTTGCAGATGATGCAATGCTTTGTATAGAAGAACCAAAAATACTCCACCAAAAGACTCCTGATATTAATAACCAAATCAGTAATATAATAAGATACAAAACCTACACATAAAAATCAATAGCATTTCTATATACCAATAATGAGCTCACCAATTAGGAAAACAAAACTATTCCCAATAACATCAAGGACAAATTAAATACTTAGGAATTACCCTAACCAAAGCAGTGAAAAAATGCTACAAAAAGTTACAGTACTCTAAAAAAGGAGATCAAAGAGGACATCAGACAATGGAGAAATACCTTACTCTTGAATAGGCAGAATAAATAGTCATAATGGTCATACTTAGAAAACTGATATGTAATTTTTTTTGTATTTAGTAGAGGGTCTAAAGGGCCTACAGGGTCTCACTACATAGGTTGGACTCATAGCGATCCTCCTGTTTTAAGCCTCCAAAGCGCTGGGACTACAGGAACACACCAGTGCACTCAATCACTGTCTCAGCGCACCCTGGGGGCAAAGCCAGCATGGCACACCAGGGATCAAACCCTGGCCGTTGAACTCTGCCTAAGCAGGTACTTTAGTCCACTGAACTATCTGATTGTCCCTGATATTTTAAATTTAATGTAATCCAAAAATTAATATAACAACAACCTTTGTCAGAGAACTGGATAAAACAATCCTAAAATTCACATGGAACCAGAAGAGAGCAAGAATAGCAAAAGCAATATTGAGCAAATAAGAGCAAAACAGGAGGCATCAAAGTCCAACGTTTCAACTTACACTACAGAGCTACAGTGATAAAAACAGCATGGTCCTTGAACAAAAAGAGACGTGGGGTTAAAGAAAGAATAGAAATGCAGAAGCAATCCCAGGTACATTAAGCCATGTGATAAAACAAGCCAAAAGGGGCTGGGAAAACTGGCTATACAACATGCAGAGGCCTAAATCTAGACCTCCTATACTAAAATCAAATAGACCATAGATCTAAATGTTAAAACAGAAACAGATAGGTATAATAGGTAAAACTTTTTTTTTCAAGACAGTGTCTCACAATGTGGTTTAGGATGGCATCAAACTCACTGTAGCACCCAAACTGGTCTCAGACTCAAGGGCACCCTCGTACTGCAGCCTCCTGAGTGTTGTGACTGCAGGCATGCATCAGCACACGTCTTGAAGACGTACACATAGGCAAAGACTTTCTGAACATCACCCCAATCACTCAAGAAATAATATCAAGAATCAACAAATGGAATCATTTTAAAGTAAAAAGCTTCTGCATATTGAAAGAAAAAAAAACTAACAGAGTGAAGAAATGACCTACAGAATGGAGAAAAAATTTTGCCAGCTGTTACTGTGACAGAAGACTAATATGCAAAATAAATGCAACTCAAAACTTCCACCCCTTAAAGTAGAAGACCAAATCAAAGCATGAGTAATGGAAGTGAATACACACTTCCAAAAAAAAAAATACAAATGACAAAAGACACATGAAATAATGCTCTACATTGCTGGCCATTCAAGAAATGCAAATTAAAATAACACTGAGCCTCCATCGTACTCAGGAAAGAATGATTATCATCAAGTCAACCAATAATAAATGGTAGCAAAGCTGCAAGGAAAAGGAACTCTTCTTCATGGATGGTAGGAGTAAACTAGTACAACCACAACAGAAATCAGAATAGAGATTCCTCAAAAAGTAGAAATTAAATAAAGAAACAGAGAAATGCTAGAAATTCCACTAGCCCTATTACCGTTCTTGGTATCTTCACAAAAGAGTGAAAGACACTATATTTCAATGATTTAGGCACACCCTTGTTTTTATTTTATTTTATTTTTTGTTTTCTTAATTAATTTTATTGAGAAACAAATAGCAATGAGACAGTTTCAAAACAGGTTAGTAGGACAGTTACAATAATTAATACATTGCACATTGCTATCTTCTTAATGGTTATTCATAATATAAGACGCAGACATGATGCCCTGTCCAAACACTATTAGTACACATCTTTTATTTTTTTCTGAACCAGGGATTGAACTCAGGCCCTTGCACTTACCAGGGAAGCACTTCTGCAGGTGAGCTATATTTCCAGCCCTACATCAATATTTTTTGAAAACTCATGAAACAGCCCATGAAAGACGAACCATGAAATAGCCAGGGACTACTGTAGTACAGTCTTTCACCATTAAGCATATTGTTAACTGTAGCTTTCATACATGTTTTTTAGGAAATCAAGGACATTCTCCTCTATTCCTGATGACAGTTGTCATCATGAATATCTGTTTAGCTTATTCTACTGAGCCATCTCCCCGGCCCCTAGTACACATCTCTCTTCTCATTGAATTAAGAGAAAGTAGCTGTATATCTGTCTTATTGTGTGTGTGTGTGTGTGTGTGTGTGTGTGTGTGTGTGTGTATTTCACTACAAAATGGTCCGTCATTTATATCCCCTTTTTCCTTTTATTTTTGTTTAGTTTTCTCAGAGATGGATATTCCATTGCCATTTAAATATTGTAGGTGTGTGAGTTCAGCAAAATAATCTAATATAGTCCAGTAGTCCATAATAGTAGTGGGTTTTCTGTAGGACTGGCAATGTCAGAAGTTGTTGACTTGAGCCTTTTACAGCTCAGCCTATTGACATGGCTTTACTTTTTATGCCTCATATTTATACTTTTCTGCTGGATGGTTAAGACCAAGATAAAGCAAAACCTATATAACAAAAAATGCAACTTTTGTATCTGACAAGGTCAGTCTAATGGCAACAGAGAGATCTTTCTTTCTGGTGCTCCATTTGAAGTACAGCAGGAGTGTTGACCCCTTTTTACAGCATGTGAGTGTATTTGTACGGATTTCTCTGAATTAGGGAAGTAACCCACACCCACCCTTCTACCTTTTCCTTACCGCAGGAACTGCCCACTGTAATACCTTTACATTTGAAAATTCAGATGCATGTTGTAATGATAACTGAGCACCTTCAATATTAATATGCATAACTGGGGGCTTGTGAATTAGCTCAGTTGTTTAAAGCATCTGCTTGGGCAAACTCAGGCACAGGAGATCACAATTCAATCCCCATGTTTTTGTTAACGCAACTCATAATAACTAAACCTTAGAAGCAACTTATGTATCCATCAACAGATGACTGGATAAAGAAAATTTGGTTTTTATATACAACAGAGTACCATGGCACCATAAGAAAAACAAAGTTCATCCATTTATAGAAAAGTAGATGCACCTTGAAGCCATAATGTTAAATAAAATGAATCAGACACATGGGTTTAAATATCACAAAGTTTCTCTTATATCAGAAACCCAAAGTACAGTATTAAATAGGTAGAGAGGAAAATCAAATATAGGCATTATTAAACAGGGACATATAACTTTTGTAAATAGAAGGGGGCAAAAGATAAAGGGAAGTGAGAGGAAGAGGAAGGCAAAGGGACATGCAAAGCATTAAGATGTGTTATGTACATTTACCAGATTCCCTGGATGAATATAGTCATTATGTACTGAAAACATGTTCTAATAAAAATTAAAAGTTTTTAAAAGAGAACAAAAGTAACATGTATCTGCATATTTCTTTTATTAAGTAAAACACACTGATCTCATTAGTCTTCCTGGAGTAATATATATGAATTATTTTTTGAGACAGCATCTCACTATGTATCCAGGCTAACTTTGGGCTTCCTAGATAGATTAGGTTGGCCTTCATCTCATGGCAATCCTCCTGCCTCCGCCTCCAAAGTGCTGGGAACACAGGCTTACACCAGCATTCCTGGCTCTGAAATTGTTTTTAAAACTAAATCTCATCTGTCTGTTTTATCATTTTCTCTGGTAGCTCAAAAACATATAATGAAGAAAATCCTTTCTCCTTCATGCAGAAAAAAATTCTCAAAAAAATCCAGTATTCAAGAGGATTATTTGTTTTAGTCTGCTTCACAAAATACTGTACACTGGGGACAAATAAGTAGAAAAGCTTCAGTGCTCATAGTTGCGGAGGTTGAGCTCCACAACTTAAAGCCTAAGTAGACTGAGCATCTGGTAAGGACCTGCATTCTCAGAGACCAGTCTTCTCATACCATGTGTCCTCATGGTAGAAGAGGCAGCTAAACCTCATTTGGTCATCTTGTAAGATCAGTAATGCCATTCCAGAGCTCTGCCTGATGGTCTAATTGCCTCTGAAAGTTCCATCATAATATCATCACCTTAAGGGCTAGGATTTCAACTTATAAATTTGTGAGTTGACACATAACATTCAAATCACAAGATTATAGGTGTGTGCTGGCAAACACCTATAATCCTAGCACTTTGGAGGTTGCAAACAGGAGGATCACTACAAGTTGGAACTGCATAGAGAGACCCTGTACCAAATACACAAAGGAAAAAAAGAAAAGAAAAAATATATATAACCTTTCTGTCCTATAAAAGAGATTATAACAATGTATTTAAGAAATATTGAAGCAAATATCTAAACCGCATTTCAAAATGTGAATCAAAACATTTTAAATACATTAAATTAATATTCAAAATAAAATCCTCATGTTATTTACTAGAATTATAGTGTTAAGGACCTTATAATAGTCTCTATCATCCCAATACAAATAAGCAGTGGCTAATAACTGTAGAGCTTTAGCTTATAATTAAAAATTAGAAAAAAGAGCATTTAACTGAGGGTTAAACTGTGATGCAATGGTTGACTAGAACTTAGATAAGCGATATCTTCTCAAACATGTCATCTTTATAAAACACCATTTTCTTAAGCAAGCACATAGACCTGTGATATCTCTCAAGATGGTACTACCCACATCAAATGCTAATTATCTTGTAACAATGGTTATCCTCTTAGCTTATTTAAATTTAAGATAATTGTACTGATACAATGATTTGCTTAATCTTTTTTAACATTAAAGTATCTTATCATCTCAATTTAAAAGTATGAAAATGAAGGCATGACAATTTTATATTCATTTGTGATAGTTTTGTCCTTTACACATAAATTTTTTAAGGGTGGATGCTGCATTTTATGTTTCTCTTTTATTCCCCATGTATTACAGTGCTAGATACATAATGTAGCAATTCAATTACATTTTGATTGGTATATTGTAGTAGTATGAAAAGATAGATATTCAAAAATTATTTTACATTATAGCATGTAGTAATTTTATCAGTTTTATTAACATAATCACATTCTGCTTGTCTAATATTAACATTTTTTGGTACTGAAGATTAAAACAGGGCCTTGATACTGAGCTACAATCAGAGCTTTCTTTTAATTTTAGTTTGAGGCAGGGTCTTGCTAAATGGCTCAAGGGGAATGAATTCACCTCAGCTTCCCAGAGTCCTGAGGTTACAGGCTTTTGCAGCCACACCCAGCTTAAAAACTAACTTTCACATCCAACCATCCATCTGGGTGGTTGGTAGGCTACTTTGCATTTTTTGTTATGAAGTAATAAAAACTAAAACTTAAATTTCCAAACATTGATCTAAGTGCTTTATATCTATTAACTCATGAGTACATTATAGATTATGCAAGTTTTATGGAAAGTAATGTACTAAGAAATAATATACAAAGTAGATAATCTACTCACAAATAGAGAGACTATTATAATTTTATAACAACAACTAAACTGTATTTCTTCAATCTACTTCTCCAATATTTAATGTGAACCTTACCAGCACTTCTGGACCAATAGAATTCTTCTCTATCCTCCCAATATCATAGCTTTGGCTATTGTTAAAAACTCTTTTAATGCTACACATACATATATGTGTGTGTAGCATTAAAAGAGTTTACATGGGGGCAGGAGAGATGGCTCAGTGGAATAAGTACTTCCCTGGCAAGCACAAGGGCTTGAGATCAATCCCCGGTTCTGCAAAAAAAAAAAAAAAAGAAAGAAAGAAAGAAAGAAAGAAAGAAAGAAAGAAAGAAAGAAAGAAAGAAAGAAAGAAAGAAAGAAAGAAAAGAGTTGATATGTATACAAGCTTTTACTTAATAGACACATTTTTAGAATATAAGATTTAAATATATTTTCAAAATAAAACAATTACAGTTCTTTTCACAAAAACAGATGCATTAGTACTATTGATTAAGTTTCACAGTACCCTTATAAAGCATTATTAATTCCCTTTCTCAGCTAAGTAAGCTAATTAAGTAAGAGTTATTTCTCATATACCCTAGATTCATATTTAAAATGAGGGTGAATAAATAAGGAGTAGTAAAGTTTGACTTTTAGTTCTCCATTTTAATTATGAAGCTATATTATCTTTAGGATATATTCTTATAGCCACAAATGATGTATTATCAGTTTAAAGCTTCCAAATTTAAAACTAAAAAGATCACTCACCAAAAAGTGATATTTCAAAGAAGCATATTAATAAATCTTGATGAAGGGAACTAAATTGAAGGCAATACAACTGCCCACAGTGAATATAATAATCACGTACTACAAATATGTACCAATGAAATAAATAAAATACTTCATGAAAACTCAGGACATAAGAGAACCTCTGCTGTGACACCCTGTAACTAAGTGGTGTCCCAAATTTTCTGATCAAGGAGATTATGGGGCCACAGAGGGAAGTGATCAATGATGTATAGTGTGCCTAAGGAGAGTCACATGGACAGAAAACATTCTCTCAGGCTTTCTCAGAGAGCAAATTGGTCAAGCAATGGTCGTGACTCATCCACATGGCTGACACTCACAAAGGATCTACAAACTGCAGTACAGGGTTTCAGGGTAAGTCCAGAGGGGATTTGACTGACCTTGTCAGGTACAAAAGTTACATTTCTTGTTATATAGGTCTTGCTTTATCTTGGTCTTAACCATCCAGCAGAAAAGTATAACCACGAGGTATAAAAAGTAAAGCCATGTTAATATTCTGAGCTATAAAAGACTCAGGTCAACAATCTCAGATAATTGACAGTTGTGCTCATAACCCACTACTATGATGGACTATTAGACTATATTGGATTATTTTGCTGAATTCAAGTACCTACAATATTTGGACTGGCATCAACTATGAAAAGGTCCTTTAAAGATTTCTCCAAATACTTCTTCTCTAACTGCAATGAAATACTCATCTCTGACAAAACAAAACAAAATAGGGGGATATGCTGGGAGACACAGAAGCCAGGAAGTGGATCAAATGTGTGTAGGTGGGACTAGGCCTCAGAGCTTAAAGCAAACAAGATTTTTAGTCTGGAGATAAACATTCTGTCTGGTTAAGGTCAGCTTTTAGTTGCTAGGCAACCTCAGTCACATGTTACTAACTTTGCAGACGTATAAAGGACCATTTTTGTGGAAAAAAAAAAAGAAAATGAAGGAGAACAAAAATTTAAAATTTCTTGAAAGCATGTGGCTATATTCAATCATATCTCCCATCTTGCACAGCTCTATCTGTTAGTCTGAGCAACAGATTGGATGATAAAAAAGATAATATATCAATCATGGTTAATCAGCTATTTTTGTTTTGAAAATCTGTAATGTATGTATTATATGTAACTATCTATCTTTGCTTTTGTTTTCCTTGCTCTTGTTTTTATTCTTCAAAATAAAAGAAAATTATAAAAAATTAAATAAAATACTTTAAAATATCAAAAAATTTGAAAGGATCAGAAGTAAGAAAACACATTTTAGCACATTAAACCTTCTAATTTTAGTCTTTAAAGTAACATGTTAAGGGCTAGAACTTGTGTGATAGTACAAGGAGTGTCTAAAGACACTCCTTCTAGTGAAACAATCATTCCTTAAAACAATCACTTAGGCCAGGCATGGTGGCACATGCCTGTAATCCTACCACTTGGAGAACTGTGGCAGGATGATCAGTGTGAGTTTAAGGCCAGGCTGGTCAGCCTGGGCTACAAAGTGAGCTCAAGGCCTGCCTAAGCTGCATAGCAAGACCCTGTCTCAGAAAGACAAAAATAAATAAATAAATAAATAAATCACTTAAAAATCTCCAAAAATTTCCCTATGGGCATTAAAAAAACATGTATTCATGAAAATCAACTAAATCTCTTAGGAACAGAAAGCATCCTATGATCTGCAACCACTCATCCTGGATACACATAATGGAAGGAGTACCAGATGAGTGTGACCAAAAAGAGGGAAATTCCTTTTCCTTTCATCCCTAGCTCCCTAGGCTCTGGTTTTACCTTTGAAGCCTAAGCTTTCAGCCACATTCTCAAGTCTGCGTGTGGAAGTGCAATCCAGAGCTAATGCATTTTGGAGGACTTAGATTTCTTTTCCCAGGAGGAGTAAGGACTTTACTATGAATGTGAAAGGTCAAGACTATTGATACCCTGGAGCCATGTCTAATCACCTGCCAGAAAAAGCACAAGGACCCAAGTTTAATCCTTGGTACCATATATTATGCAAGCCCTGGAACTCTGGGTATACCCTGCTAGTCATGGAAACCAGTTGTGGTGATACATGCCTGTAATCCCAGCACTGGGAGGTCTAAGACAGGAGGATCACTATGAGTCAGAGCTGGGTAGTGAGCCCTGCACCAAATAAATTTTTTTAGAAAAGACTATTGAGGACCTGATCACTTTTACCCAAGCTGACTAATGAAGCAAAACTCCTATGCTAGGAAGAAACCCTGAGAAAAGCCAGGGCTAGCATATTCCAAGCTTCTATGTATGGACATTTATTTATGTCTTTGCAAAGTTAGGAACACATAACACAAGTTTGCTTAATAGCTGACATGAACCAGTCAGGATGCTTACCTCAGGACTGAGGTATTTTGACTGCTTCAGGCACTGAGGCTTAGTCCCACTTTCACACATTTGACCAATTTTTCAGCCTCCATGGCTCCCAACAGTGGGTCTGGATCCTGCAGTAATTTCCTCCATGCATTCAGGTGAAGAGCTAGAACCCATAACAATGCCAACTGGAGTCCTAGAGCCCACAACAATGTCTGATGCAGGCCTGTTTCATGGATCTGCACTGGGAAGGCCCAAAGGTCAGTAGTAGAAGCTAGAAAGTCTGTGCCACCGGGATGAAGGATCTGGCTAGCAGGCTGAAGGATCTTCCTGACTGGAGCCAGGAAGTGATGTTCAAAGTAAGAACTAGAACTCCCCCCAAAATGCCACAGCCATCCTCAGCAAAGTGAGATTACAAGCTCCTTCAATGAAAAGAACAGCCAAGTTCCCATCATGAAAGCTAGCATGACAAGCTTCACCAGGAGACTGAGAAGTGCACCATCCTCTCTAGATCCAGATCTCAAAGTGAGGACCATAGTTCCCCTAAAATGAATGATAGCTATTCTCCACAACAGTAGGGTCCCAAGCTCCTTCAGTAATGAGAGCATCCAAGTTCATCAGGAAAGCCAGCATTACAAGCTTCTTCAGGAGAACCAACAGCTACCTACAGCTTCCCAAAAGCTTCTAAACTTCTTCCTCTCTTGTTCTGCTGATTATGTGGCTGGCAACAATCCTCAGGTGGGCCTCCCACACCCAGTGCCATGATGGTTCATTTCAGCTGTGTTACAAGTTGACCATCAGTTGTCAATCTACCACACTAGGATTGGTGGTAGAGTGATGCTAGGATCAATGGCACTAGGATTAAAAGTGTGAGTGGTACCCACCCTAGGTATACTGAATAAGACGTAAGAGATAGAATGAGCCCCAGTCATTCTTTGCTTCCTTTGCTACCTTTTGCATATCATGGACTGTTTCTCCTCTGCAATGCCTGTCTATCACATTATCCTGACTTTGAGCTAGCAGATTATGGACTGACAGCTCTACAAACTGTGAGCTAAATAAACTTTTCCTCTTTAACTTTGTGTGTTAGGTACATTGTATCAGTAATGATAAAAGTAACTAAGAAAAGTTCCAAGTGTTGAAATCATGCAGAGAGTACGTAAGCAACAATAAGAAGAGCTCAGGCCAGCAGAAGACATAGACACATAGAGTGCTGTACACTGAATGACTCAGGTCCCAACACCATGATGAAAGGAGAGGATTATCTTGAACTTTTTAAGATGTGAAAGTACCAGAACCAGCACCCTGCCCTAATGCTACTGCAGGCTTTCTGGGATTATCTACCATGGGCTCTGACTGCCTCCTTTGGCTAAACATGTAAATATATAAAAAGGTCTGGGGGTGTAGCTCAGTAGTAGAGCTACAACTGCCCTAAATTCAACTCCTCAACTGCCAGTACCACCAAAAGAAAAAAAAAAAAAAAAGGGAGGAGAAAGAAGAGGAGGAATGGTTTGAAATATAGTTTAGTGCTAAAGTCCTGAGTTCAATCCCCAGTACTGGGGGGAAGAAGACGAGGAAGGGGAAGAGGAAGAAGAAGGTTTCAAACAGTGGTGATAGGTGAAAGACCAATAAAAGAACACATTCAGAATGACTACCACAGGGAATGCTAACAGCAAGAAAAGAATCATGGCCTGAATTGGACACTACTGCAAAAGTGCAAATCACAGGAGATAACCACAAGCTTGAAATGACAGAGAAATTGCTTTCCTTCTTTGCTTTTGGTTTGCTCACTTTGTTTAGTTTGGTTTATTATTTGTTCTTTGTCATGTTTTATTTTTGTTGTTTCATAAGTGTGAATGTTGATTTTAGATTTTTTTTTTGTTTTGTTCTTCTTTTAGTTTTCTCTTTCTTTCTTTCCCTCCTGTCTTCCTCATCAGTTTCCCAAGGCTTGGGTAATTGTACTTTGTCCTTCAGCCTTGCTTCTGATCTCTTTCTATGCCTTTATTTTTCCCTTATCTTTTTAAATTTTCTCCCCTTAGGGTAAAATTGTGCTATTAATTGAATATTTACTACATATTTTCTAATTTGTCTTAGATCATGCTATAAAATTATAAATCTTGTACATTTCCTTAAAGTTGGAAAATTAACAATTCTCAGATTTTGTCTTTTTCTAGGGTTTGGGAGATAGCTCAGTGGAATAAATACTTGCCTCGCAAGCACAAGGTCCTGAGTTCAATTCCCAGATTAAAAAAAAAAACAAACCCTCAATAGCATTCCTGTACACAAATAACAAGGTAATGGAAAAAGATAGGAAACAAGAAAAAAAAATAAGGGAAACAACACTTTTGATAATAGCATCAAGAAAAATGAAGTACTTAGGAATTAATCTAACAAAGAAGGAGGTACTTTGAAAACTGTAGTAGTTGGAAAGAAGAGATTGAAGAGAATATCCCAAATTGGAAAACATCCCCTGTTTTTAGATAGGCAGAACAAATATAATGAAAATGGTCATACTTCCAAAACTTTTATATAGATTTCATGTGATCCAGATCAAAACAGCATAGCCTTCTTCACAGAAATAGAGAAAATAGTCCTAAAATTCATTTAGAACCAGAAGAAACATAGAATAGCAAAAGCAATTCTGGACAACAAAGGCAAAGAAGGGGGATATGATATCATAATCCCTGATTTGAAGTTATACTACAAAGTTACTATGACTTTTTTTTTTTTTTTTTTTTTTTTTTTTTTTTTTTGCGGAATCAGGAATTGAACTCAGGCCTTTAGTGCTTGCCAAGGAAGCACTTATTCCACTAAGACATCTTCCTGGCCCTTATGACTTTTTAAATAACATGGTACTGACCAAAAGAAAAAGGAAAAACAGATTTAAAGATCAGTGGAACAGAACTCAAAAAAGCAGAAACAACTTCAACTACACGGAGCTACTTTATCTTTGACAAAGAAATCAAACATCTTCACTCAAAAAAAGAAAGCCTCTTTACTAAATGGTGCTGGGAAAACTGGCTTTCCACATGTTGAAGATTAAACCTAGATCCATCTCTTTCACCATGCGTTAAACTAAAATCAAATTGGATCAAACATCTAAATATTAAGACAGAAACACTGAATCTGTTGGGGAAGGAACAAGGCAGGGAGGAAGGAAAATAAGAAAAATAAAACTCTTAGAAAACTATGCTCAGGCAAAGACTTTATGAACAAACCTAACCATACAGCAAATATTAACAATCACATTAAAGGTAAAAGCTTTTTTCATGGTGAAAGAAATGACAAACAAAGTGAAGAGACAATTCACAGAACTGGAAAAAAGAAATCAATGGCTATCCTCAGACAAAGGACTAATATCAAGAATATATAAAGAACTCAGAAAAATCAGACCTCCCCAAATTTAAAGACCCAATCCAAAAATACCCTATACACAGTACTCAGATGAAAAAGTAAAAACAACTAAATAAATGTTCAACATCACTGGTCATTTGAGACATGTAAAATAAAACAACACTGAGATTCCATCTTACTTCAAAAATAATTATTATCAAGAAATCCACAAATAATACATGCTGGTGAGGCTAAATGGAAAAGGAACCCTTCTCCATTAGCTGGTAAGAGTGTAAACTAGAGAAAATACTATGGAAATCAATATGGAGATTCCTCAAAAAAAATTAAAATGAGAAGTTCCAGTTGACACAGTTGTTTTCCTCCTAGACATCTTCACAAATGTGTTAAAAGCATTATGCTACAGTCAGATATGCACATATTTACAGCAACGCAATTTTTAATACCTAAATCTTGGGAAAGTCCATCAAAAGGTAGTTAAAGAAATGTGGCATTTATATGCAATGAGGTACTACTCTGCAATAAGCAGAGACAAACTTGAATTATTTGTAGGAAAATGGATGCACCTTGAGAACATAACATTAAGTGAAATAAATCAGACACACAAGTTTAAATGTTGCACTGTTTCTCTTCTGTGAGAAACCCAAAGGGTAAATAATGAACATATTCAAATGCAAGAAGAACATGTTCAAATGCAAAGGAAAAGAAGGCAGGGGAGGAAGAAAAAGAATAAAATGATAATGGAAGAAAAAAGTGTCTCTGAAAGTGTCCCATTTCAAGTCTCTGAAAATGGGGAGAGAAAAAAAGGTTGAAAGGAAGGGAGGGGAAGGGTAAGAAAAAGCATAATTGTGATATGATATGCACACAGATTTCCTGTAAGTGATTAACTTACATGACAAATATTTACTAATAAAAAGTTTAAAAATAATATAAAATATAATAAAGAAAATTCAAAGAAGATCTTAACAGACTTGAGCAGTCAAAAAATAAAAAATGAATTAAATAAATCAATGGAGATTATATATATCTAAGGAATGGGGGGAAATGAAGACATATTAACACAGGTCAGAGAAATTGACACAAACATTTCAAAAAAGTAATCATCAAAATGTTCCAACTTTAATAGAAGATAGTTATCTATATACCTGAGTTCAATGACCTTAAACAAGATAAACATACAAAAAAAACCTACATAAGTTTAGAGGTGCATGTAGAGTTTATAATAGAGTACATGTTTAGCATATGTGAGACACTGGATTTGATAAAATTCTTAAGACATAGGCAAAAGGAATAATTCAGGAAGAAGTGTTAAGGGGCTGGGAAGGTAGCTCAGCAGCTTAAATGCCTGCCTGGCAAGCATAAGGTCCAGAGTCTGACCCCAGATACCAGAAGAAGGAAGAAGAGGAGGAGGAGAAGGAGAGAGAGCGAGCGAGAGAGAGAGAGAGACAGAGACAGAGATAGAGAAAGAGAGACAGAGAGAGAGAAAGAAAAGGGATAGAGGAAGAAGAGTTGAAACTTGAAAATGTATATGCACTGAATGTCAATGTGTCAGATATAAAACAAAAACTACAAGACATAAAAGAACACATAGACACCAATCACCAAAAAATCATAGTGGGGACTTTAATACTCTGCTCCTATAAGTAGGTCAACCTAATCACATACAAAAAGAAATCAACAAATAAATATGATAGTTAAACCAAACTTCAAACAAATGGACATAATACATATTTATAGAGTATGTCATCCAATAAAAATTAAATATACATTTTTTTCAGCAGCGTATGGAACTTTCTCAAACATAGACCATATCTTATAATACAAAGCATGCTTAAATAAACAAATTATCTCTTCCATACTATCTGATCATAGTGGAATGAAACTAAATTTTGAAACAAAAGAAAATAAGCCATGCAAATGTATGAAGATAAAATAATACATTCTTGGACAATCAATGGAGTATAGAAGAAGTCAAGAGGTGCTGGGGAGACAGTAGAATAAGCACTTCCCTGGCAAGCACAAGGGCCTGAGTTCAATCCCTGGTTCCACAAACAAACAAAAAAAGGAGACAGGGAAGAAATTTACCCCATGGATTTTGTTTTGTTTTGTTTTCTAGTATGAGACATTGAACTCAGGACCTTGCTCTTGCCAGGCAAACACTTATTCTACTGAGCTATCTCCTTGGCCCTAATGAAGAAATTTTTTTGATTTTTATTAATTTTATTGAGAAAGAAATAGCAATTAGACAGTTTCAAAACAGGTTAGTAGGACAGTTACAATAATTAATACAATGCATACTGTTGTCCTCGCAGTAGTTATTCAGAGTACAAGGTACACATATGATCTCTTGTCTAAACATTATTAGTACAAATATTTTCTTCTCAGTGAACTAAGAAAGTAGCTGTATTATCTATCCTAAGTATTTTGTATATACATGCGTACATTTTTCACTACAAAATGGTTTTTCAAAATCAATTATTGCTATACTATCTCTCAAGTAAATGTTTCTCTTTTTAAAAAAAAAAAAGGTAATAAAAAAAGAGACAAGAAAAAAATGGTCCTTCATTTATATTCCCCTTTTTTGTTTTGTTTTGTTACAGATGGGTGCTCCATTGCTGCCAGAAAAGCTGAATTTGTTCTGCATTTTTGGTGCTTTTTTTTGTATTTTAGGGAAGGGTCTACAGGGTATTCAGAGTCTCACAACTAGATGGAACTCGTAGTGATCCACCTGTTTATAGCTTCCTAAGAGCTGAGATTACTGGTGTGTGCCACCATGCCCAGTCTCAATTGCCATTTCAGTGTGTGGGCGGGGGCTGTACCGCAGTCTCAGGGATCAAACCCCTGGTCCCTGCACCTGTTTTCAGGCACATTAATCCTCTGAGGTATTTGGCCGGCCAAATTTGTATTTGGAGAAGTTGTCAAAGGACTTTTTCATGCTTGAAGCCAAGTCAAATATTGTAGGTACTTTAGTTCAGCAAAATAACCCAATATAATCCAGTAGTCCATAATAATTGTAGGTTATCAGCAGAACTGTTAATTGTCAGAAGTTGTAAATTTGAGCCTTTCACAGCTCAGCATATTAATATGGCTTTATTTTTATACCTCATTTTTATACTTTTCTGGTAGATGCCTAAGACCAAATTAAAGTAAGACCTATATAACTAAGACTGTAACTTTTGTATCTGATAAAGTCAGTCAAATCCCCTCAGGATTTACACTGTAACCATGCACAGCACCTTGTAGATCATTTGTCGGTGTCAGTCATCTGGATGAGTCATGGCCATTGCTTGACCAATTTGCTCTCTGTGCAAGGCTGAAAGAATGTTTTCTCTCCATATGACTCTCCTTATGCACACTCTACATCATTGATTACTTTCCTCTGTGGTCCCATAATCTCCTTCAACAGAAAATTTGGGACACAACTGAATTACAGGATGTTACAGTACAGTAACATCCTGAGTCCTCACTGACCTTCAAGGGCTAGGGCCAAAATATTGGCTATCCTTGTAGCCCTTCTTTTACTCTATTTTTTTTTTGTCTTTTTGAGACAGGGTCTCACTATGCAGTTCAGGCTGGCCTTAAGCTCACTGTGTAGCTCAGGCTGGTCTTGAACTCACAACAATCCTCCTGCCTCAGCTTTCCAAGTGCTGGGATTACAGGCCTGCTCAACCACGCCCAGCTTACTCTAATTTTTGGTCCACAAACTTTAGTTAAACATCCAGAAGAGACTCTTAATAACATTATTACCCTACAACATAGCAGTGGAGGTTAGCATCACTATCTGTCTGAATATTAAGCACCTTAAACATAACATGTAATTGGTATTTTCCAACAATCATGAATATTCTAAATTTTAAATCCCTGTAGAATATTTTAAAAAGTTACACATTTTTGCACAGAAATTTAGAAATCAAACCATATATTACACTAACAAATCTTTTCCTTCCATTCCTCAGGTAATGAGCATCTTGGTTGTTTCCAAGACTTGGCTATCAAAAGTTGTGCTGCTATAAACATAGGTACAAATATATCATTATGATATAAGGTTTCCATTTCCTTTGGGAAAATTCCCAGTAGGAGGCTAGCTGGTTTAAATGGGATATACAGCCTAGTTTTTAAAGGAGTCTCCACACTGATTTCCATACTGGTTGCACCAAGCTACATTCCCACCAGCAGTGGAGAATGGTTCCTTTTTCCCCACAGCCTCTACAACATTTGTTTTTGGTTGGTTTCCTTATGATAGCCATTCTTTCTGGAATGAGATGATATCTCAGTGTTGTTTTAACTTGCATTTCACAGACGGCTAGTGATTTTGAGCACTTTTTCATAAATTTATGTATTTCTTTAATTTCATCCTCTGAGAAGCATGTGTTTATCTCAGATGCCCATTTCTGCATTGGGTCTTTAAATTTTGGGACCCTAATGTTTTTTAATTCTCTGTAAATTCTAGAGAGCAGACCTTTGTCTGAGTGCTTATTAGTCAAGATGTTTTCTAAATTTGTGGGTTGTCTTTTTGCTTTGTTGGTAATTTCTTTTGATGTGCAAAAATTTCTCAATTAGAGGAAGTCTCAGTTGTTAATTCTTTCAAGTGTTACCCGTGTGATTTGATTTTTGTTGATGAACTCTTTGCTACCTCTAAGTATTTAAGAGTTCCTCCTACTTTCTCTTCCAGGAGATTTAGTGTTTCTGTTTTAATGTTTAGATCTTCAATCCATTCTGACCTTAGCTTAGTGTGTGGTGATAGACCTGGGTCAAGTTTTAGTTTACAGCATGTAGAAAGCCAGTTTTTCCAGCATCATTTGTTAAAGAGGCTGTGCATCTTCCTGTAAGCATGTTTGGCCCCTTTGTGAAGATCAGATAGCTGAGTGTGTTCGTAGAGGGTTCTGCTTCTTCTAATCTATTCCATTGATCCTTAGGTATATTTCGTCACCAGTACCATGTTGATTTTATCACAGAGGATTTGTAGTATAATTTCAAGTCATAAATGGTAATGCCTCCAGCCTTGTCTTTATTGGCCAAGATTGCCTTTGCTATTCTAGGTCGTTTGTGGTTCCAAATAAATTTTAGGAATGATTTCTCTAGGTCTGGGAGGTATGTTGGTGGCAGTTTGATAGGGATTGCAATAAATCTGTACAGCAATTTTGGTAGTATGGCCATCTTCACAATGTTAGTTACCATACATTTATATACTTAAAATGGTTAATGCAATGATCCTGAGAATCTCCATCAGGTTTTTGAAACTAGAAGTTAATTGGTAGGATTCTCACCCTGACTAACTATATGTGCTGATATCTGTGAGCTAAGCAACTGCACTGAAGATAGCAATGTGTAATAGTAGAGTCATGGTTGGAATGCCTGTCATTCTGGTCTTCTAAATATGTACTGCTTGTTATGACATACCAATTACTGCCATACTGTCTCTCAAGTAAATGTTTGTTTAAAAAAAATGGGGTAACAAATGAAAACAAGAGAGAAGAAAAAATGTCACAGGACTGTCCTGCTGCAATGCTGTATATGGTTAGATTTCTAAATTTCTGTGTAAGAATATGTAATTGTTTATTGCTATTTTTTAATTTTTTAATTTTTAATTTTTCTTTGTCATATACTATAGGGACTTAACGTTTTACATATCAATACTCCATGGAAAAATACCTGTTCCATGTTATGCATAAGATGTTTGATATTCAGACAGATAGTGAGGTTCAGGTCAATTGCCTATGTTGTAGGGTAATAATAAGCTTCTCTTCTAGAGGGTTAACAACCCAAGTTTGCAGACCAAAAATTAGAGAAAAAGAAGGGCTGCAAGGAAAGCCAACATTTTTGCCCTAGCCTTTCAAAGTCAGGTAAGACTCAGGACATAGGAGAACCTGTACTGTAATACCATGTAACTCAGGTATGTCCCAAATTTTATGATCAAGGAGATTATGAGGCCACAGAGGAAAGTGATCAGTGATGTAGAGTGTGCCTAAGGAGAGTCACATGGAGATAAAAGATTCTCTCAGGCTTTCATATAGAGCAAATTGGTCAAGCAATGGCCATGACTTATCCACGTGGCTAACAATGACAAAAGATCTACGAACTGTGGTACAGCATTTCAGGATAAATCCTGAGGGACTTTCACTGACCTTATCAGATACAAAAGTTACATTTTTTGTTATATAGGTCTTGCTTTATCTTGATCTTAACCATCCAGCAGAAAAGTATAAAAATGAAGTATAAAAAGTAAAGTTATATTAATAGGCTGAGCTGTAAAAGCCTCAAGTCAACAACTTCTGACATTGCCAGTCCTATGGATAACCCACTACTATTACGGACTACCGGAGTATATTGGAATATTTTGCTGAATTCATGCACCTACAATACTTAATTGACAATGGAATACCCTTCTCTAACAAAACTAAATAAAAAAGGGGATAAAAATGAACAACCATTTTGTATCTGTATATTCAAAATAGTTAGAATAGATATACAGCTACTTTCTCTAATTCAATGAATAGAAAGATTTGTTCTAATTGTGTTTTTGGACAGGATACCACATCTGCATCTTGTACAATTCATAAACACTAAGACTATATGCAATGTATTAATTAATGAAACTGTCCTACTAATCAGTTTTGAAACTGTCTCATTGGTATTTCTTTATCAGTAAAATTATTTTTTTAAAAAACATATATAACATAGCAGGACAATCCTACATTTCTTTTCTTATCCTTGATTTCTTTTATTACATTTTTTAAACAAACACTTACTTTAAAGAGAATATAGCAATAACTGATATGACATTAGAAGCAGTATGCATTTAGAAAACCAAAATTATAGGTATTTGAAGCATCGTTTTAGTGTTACACATTGCTATCCTCAGTGTAGTTGCTTAGTTCACAGATTATCAGTATATAGCATTGGTTAGAATGAGAATTCTATCCATTACCTACTATTTTCAAAAACTTGGTGGAGATTTTTAGGATCATTGTATGGTTTTGCCTCTGACATATTTCCTAAGTTTTCTACTTTCTCTCTCTTAGTTGTTTAATCCTGAAGTTCTCACTTTCCATTTAACTGCTATACCTTTCAATTTTTATTTCTTCTTTTGAGCTCTTACACTAGGAATACAATACGATATTTACACATGTAGGTCTGGTTTATTTCACTTATGAGTATATCTTCAAGTTGCATCCACTTATATATGAAGGTTTCAAGTTTATTTTTCTTTATAGTTGAGTAATACTCCATTGTATAAAAGCACCACACCTTTTTTATTGATTCATCAGGTGATGGGAATTTTGGTGGTTTCTAAGATTTAGCTATCACAAATTGTGCTGCTATAAACATAGATGCACATATATCACTAGGATGTGATATTTTCAGTTCCTCCAGGAAAATTTGCAGTAGGAGGATAGCTGGTTTGAATGGGATTTCTAGTCCTACTCTTTTGAGGAGTCTCCACACTGATCTCCACAATGGTTGCACCAGTCTACATTCACACTAGCAGTGGAGAAGCGTTCCTTTTTCCGCAGAGCCTCTCCAACATTCGTTGTTGGTTGATTTCTTTATGATAGCCATTCTTTCTGGGGTGAGAAGGTATCTCAATGTTGCTTTAATTTGCATTTCACAAATGGATAGTGATGTGGAACATTTTTTCACATATTGATTTGTTTCTAGTATTTTTTCTGAGAAGTATGTACTCATCTTCGAAGCCCATTTCTGGATTGGGTCTTTAAATTGGGGCCCTAATGTATTTTAGATTTTTATAAATTCTAGAGAGCAGACCATTATCTGAGTGCTTATTAGTCAAGATTTTTTCCAAATGAATGGATTGTCTTTTCACTCTGTTGGTAATTGCTTTTGACATGCAAAACATTCTCAATAAGAAGAGGTCCCAGTTATTAATCCTTTCAAGTAATTCCAATGCAGTTTGATTTCTGTTCAAAAACTGTTTGCCTATCCTTATGTCTTAGAGATTTCTACCTACTTTCTCTTCCAGGAGATTTAGTGTTTTCGTTGTAATGTTTAAATCTTTAATTCATTTTGAATTTAGTTTAGTGCATAGTGTTAGGCCTGGGTCAAGTTTTGGTTTTCAGCATGTAGAGAGAAAGTTTTTCCAACACCATTTGTCAAAGAGACTATCTTTCTTCAGTAAGCATGTTTGGACCTATTTGTGTACATAGTTGCTTCTACAACTTCCATTTGACTCCATTGATCCTCAGGTCTGTTTTTCTTTTTGCCAATACTATGCTGATTTTATCACAGTAGACTTCTATAATTTCAAGTCAGAAATTGTAATGCATCCTGCCTTGCCTTTGTTGGCCAGGATTGCCTTTGCTATACTAGGTCTTTTCTGGTTCCAAATGCAGTTCAGGAATGATTTCTCTAGGTCTGTGAGGTACGTTGGTAGTAGTTTGATAGGGATTGTATTAAATCTGTGTAATAATTTTGGGCAATGGCCATCTTTATGATGTTGGTTCTTCCTATCCAGGAACAGGCAATATCTTTCCATTTTCTGAAATCCTCTATGATCTCTTTTTTCCAAGTACTATAATTTTCACTGAATAAATCTTTTACTTCTTTTGTTAGATTAATTGTTAAATACTTAATCTAAATAGTAGAGGAATGCTACTGGCTTTTGGGTATTGACCTTTTATTCTGCTATGCTATTGAATTTGTGCATTAATTCTAATAGCTTCTTGGTGGAGTGTTTTGGGTCTTCCAAGTGGAGTATCATGTCATGTGCAAATAACAATTGAAAAAGTAATTGAGCAAGATAAAGAGATGAAAGAGATGTTCATAGGAAAAGAAGTCAAGCTATCCTTACAGATCATGTAATCCTTTGCATAGAATATCCCAAATATTCCATCAAAAGATACCTAGAACTAAGTAATTCATCAAAGTATCAGGTTACAAAGTCAATACATAAAAATCAAGAGTATTCCTAGACATGGACAGTAAACTCACTGAGAAATCAGAAAACACTCTCATTCCTGTTAGCTTCTGAAAATGAAATAGGCACAATGTAGCCTAAACAAGGAAGTGCATTGTATAATGAAAACTATACTACTGTGAAAAGAAATTGAAGAAGACAGGAGAAAATGAAATGGCATACATTATTCTTATTACTGAAAATGATTAATGGATTTAATGCAGTTCCACTTAAAATACCAACAGCATTCTGCACAGCATATTTTGCAGAAAAAAACAGTACTAGAAATGTTTTTGTCTTTTTTTTTTTTTTTGGAGGCACCAGGAATTAAACTCGGGCCCTTGCACTTGCCAGACAAGCGCTTATTCTACTGAGCCATCTCCCTGGCTTTATTTTGTCTTTTTGAGATAGGGTCTCACTCTGCAGTTCAGTCTAGCAGAATTTCTTTTTAGATTGAACACATCAAATTGTGATTTGATTTCTACTGAATTTGTATTTTTCTCTCTAAATTATTTTATGAAAAAGTGTTTTCATGACCAAAAAATGAGAATAACACTAGTAATTACAATATGCATCTTTAACTTAAAAATTTACTCGGTGCAGAACATAAAGAAAACAAGATTCTTATACAAAAGAAACACATAACACAAACTTTCTTTTCAATGAACTAAGTTAAACTTTTAGCATAAGTGAAACAGCTTAGCTTAACATGTATTAAAATACTTCTAAAACAACAGTATATGTAATTTAGGGAAGTATTTGAACTTCTCTACCTCCTATTTATTTTTACTATTTTGTTTTATTCATATATTTGCCTTTAACCATATGATATTTGAACTTGTGTGTCTGGTTTATTTTACTTAAGATTAGGTTTCAACTTGTGTCCATTTATTTATTTTTTCATCTATTTTCTTATGAATGCCTCAAGTTTATATCTATGGCAGCATGGTACTCAATTTTGCATAAATGCCATATTTTCTTTATCCACTCACCTGTTGATATATATATATATATATATATATATATATATATATATATATATATATATATATATATATATTCTATTTTCATGATCTGGTTATTGAAAATTATGCTGCTATAAGCATGGGTATGCATGTCTCACTATAATACAATGACTAATACTTTGGGGGAAGATTCCTAGAAGGGAAATAACTGGATCAAATGGAATTTCTACTCTTAGTTTTCTGAAAAAGCTTCACACTGATTTTCACACTGGTTTTGCCAGTCTACATTGCCACTGCAAAGTAGAAGTGCTCCTTTTTCCTGGCAGCCTTGCCAGTATTTATCTGATATCTTGATGATAACCATTCTTCCTGGAGTAAGATAGTTCCCCAGTAGTATTTTTATTTGCATTTGTTTGATGGCCTGTGATGATGAGCATCTTTTCATGTATTTATTGATCACCTGTACTTCTTCTGAGGAGTATCTATTGAAAATAATTGGCTGCTTTTAATTGGATCTTTTACTTTGAAGGGCCTTTTAGTTCATTATATATTCTTGATGTTGGTTCTCTGTCCACTAAATAGCTGGAAATTTGTAAATTGTCTCTTCACTCTGTTGGCTCTTTCCTTTGTTGTGTAGAGGCTGTTAAGTTTTGATATAATCCTATTTTTTATTTTCAGTATTATTTTTTATACCACTGGGATTTTGTTCAGAAAGTCCTTGCCTACATTTATGTCTTCAAGAGTTGTACTTCTTGTATCTTCCAGCATTGCCTTTCTGTTTTAACATTTAGATCATTGATTCACTTTGATTTTAAGTTGATATGGGTCTAGACTCAGTCTTCACATATGAATATCCACTTTTCCCAGCACTATTTATTAATAGCATATCTTTTCTTCAGTGTATTTTTGCCTCCTTTGTCAAAGATCTAGTACCTATATGTGCCTGGAGTTATTTCACCTTCTATTCCACTCATACATATGTCTTTTCTTCTGCCAGTACTATGTTGTTTTAATCGTGGTAGCTTTATTGTATAATTTCAGGTCTAGGACTCTGATGCTTCTTGATTTGCTTTTGTGACCCAAGATTGCTTTTGCTATTCTGTATCTCTTCTAGTTCCATATACATTTTAGGATTGTTTGCTCCAAGTCTGTGAGAAATGGCATTGATATTTTGATTGGTATTATGTTAAATTTGCGTATTAGTTTTAGAACTACAGTCATTTTGATTATGTTGGTGCTCTGTATACAGGAATTTTCTAATATCCTTGATTTCTTTTTTCAGTGAAATAAGTTTCAATGTAAAGATCTCTTATTCATTAATTAGATTAATACCTATTTAACTACTTTGATACTGTTGTGGGGTTTTTTTGTCTTTTGTCTTTTTGAGACAGGGTCTCTATGAAGTTGGGGTGTGTGTGTGTGTGTGTGTGTGTGTGTGTGTGTGTGTGTGTGTGTGTTTGTTGGGGGAGACTTGAAATTGAACTCAGGCCATTTTGCTTGCCAGAAAGTCCTTGTGCCACCAAACAATATCTCCAGCCCACTTTGATACTATTGTGAGTGGGGCTGTTTTCCTAATTTTTTTAGTGAGTTCATTGTTAGTATATAGGAATATGACTGATTGATTGATTGAGAGATTCATACTTTGTAGCCCAGTGGCCTTGAACTCACAGCAATCTTACATTTACACAGCCTACTAAATGCTAAGATTACAGATTTCCTTGCAGCCTTGCTAGTATGTATCTAACATCTTGATAGTAGCCATTCTTTCTAAAGTAAGATGCTTTCTCAGTGGTATTTCAATTTGCATTTCTCTTCTCAGCCACGATGATGAAGATTTTTTCATGTTCCACTATGCCCAGTATCTGATATTATTTAGTTTTAAAATTAATGTATTTCATTGGTACATTTCAGAGATAATGATTTTATCATAGTAAGGAATATGTACCTTGACAAGATATATCTTGATTCTTTTTTCCCATTTTCCACTCCCCTCCTCTTAACTCCTGTTTCCTTCCTTATTACAAAAGCTTTGTTTACATTTTTTTCTTTCTTTTGTATTTTTTTCTTTTCCTTTCCTTCCCTTCACCCTTGTCTAGTTTCTCTTTCTATTTTAACATTTCCTTCCTATTTTAAAACAGGTATCATACATTTTGGTCCTTATTTATACTTTCAGTTTCTAACACCAAAGAAGAATTGTGATATTTACACACATGTATCAAATATATTTCACTTAAGAGTATGGTCTCAAGGTATAACAACAGACCTAGAAAAATCTCAAAATTATCTTTCTTTTTGACTGAGAAGTACTCTACTGTGTAAAACTCCCCACATCTTTATCCATTCGTTGGTTGATGGACATTTATTCTATTTCCAAGATTTAGCTCTTACAAACTGCTGCTAAAATTTTTGAAACTGTCCTACTAATTGGTTTTGAATAAAATTATTAAAAATGAAAAATAAAAGTTTTGCTCCTGTAGGTATTAAGTGGCATCTTATTTTGGTTTTAATTACCATTTACCTTATTGCTGGGGTATTTTGCCACTTATGCTTCCTTTTTCTATGAAATGTCTGTCCCTTTCTCTATTGGCTTGTCTTTTTCCTATTGATATTTAGAAATCTTTTGTATGTTTGTATGTTTTTGGTAAATAAATGTTTTGGAGCTACCTTCAAAGGTAGCCTCAAAAAACCTGCTGTTATAAACATAGATGTTCATATATTGCTGCGGTATCTTGCTCATAGCTGCTTCCCAGATGAAGAAGTACAAACAGCAAATAAATACATGAAAAAATGTTCAACATTATTGGCCATTCAAGAAGTAAATTAGAACAACACTGAGATACCACCTTGCCCCATAAAGAATTATCAAGAAACCAGCCAATGAGAAATGATAGCAGGGCTGTGCGGGGGAAGGAACCTTCTCCACTGTTGGTAGGAGTGCAGACTGGCACAACCACTATGGAATCAGTAAAGATTCCTTAAAAAACTAAAAGTAGAAGCTCCATTTGATCCAGCTATTATCTTTCTTGGTATATTCAGGAATGTTATTCATTTCTGTATGTGTCCTGCTATACTGCTGAATTTTGTTATCAATTCTAGGAGTCTGTTGGTGGAGTTTTGGAGGAGTCTTGTAAGGAAGAGATCGTGTAGTCAGCAAATGATACTTTGACTTTATCTTTTCCTATACTTCTTCTTTTTATTTTTTTCTCTTACCTGATTGCTCTGGCTAATTTTTCAAGAACTACACTGAAGTTGAGTGGTGACAGTGGACATCCTTTGTTTTGTTCCTCATTTTACATGGAAGGCTTTTAGATTTTCCTCATTTAATATTATATTAGCAATAGGCTAGTAACAAGGGGCTTTCATCGCTTGCAGGTTGCATCTTTCTATACCTGTTTTCTTCAGTTTTTATCATGAATGGATGTTAGATTTGTTAAAGGATTTTATTGCATCTATTGATAGGATGATGTGATTTTTGTTGTTGCATCTGTTTAAGTGATTAAAGGCATGGATTGATTTGCATGTGTACAACAATCCCTGCATCCCTAAAATGAAGCCTACTTGGTCAGGGTGTATTAAGTTTTTGATGATTTGATCCATTCTGTTGACCAGTATCTTGTTAAGGGTTTTTGCATCTTATGTCCATTAGAGAAATTGGCCTGTAGATCTCTTTCTTTGTTGCATTCTTGTCTGGTTTGAGAATCAAGATAATTTTAGCTTTCAAGAATGATTTCAGAAATTCTCCTTTCATCTCAATTTCATTGAATAGTCTGGGGAATATTGCTGTTAAGCCCTCCCTGAAGTTCATATAGAATTCAGTATTGTCTGTTCAGTCTTTGTTGTAGTTAGGGTCAAGGGAAAAGATTTCATACAGGATACAAAATTTATAGGATTATTTTATAATGTTGACCCAAAGAGTCAAATGCAAAACAGTACAGGAGATCTGACCACACACTAGAAACCCAAATAATCCAGCTAAAGACCTGGAGCTTGCAGCGATGTCCTCCATGAGTCCAAGTGAAAGCTAAAGCTGTATCAAGTCTGTATCAAGGATCTGCCCTGGGAAGTAGCAAGGGTCAGTGGTGGAAGCTAGAAAGCCTGACACAGCAGGATGAAAGATCTGTGCCAGCTGGATGAGGGCTCTGTGCTCTGTGCTCCTTTGCTAGGAAGCAAGGCTCAAGGTAAGGACCAGAGCTCTCCCAGAAAGGACTGCAGCCATCTTCAGCAAGAGGGAGGACCCAAGCTCCACTGATGGTAATATCGGCTGAGTTCATATCAGGAAAACCATCATGACAAGCTTCTCCAGGAGAATCAATAACATACCATCTTCCCTTCCTGTTCTGCTTTTATGCTGTTGGGTGGGCATAAAACAATAATCCTCGGGTGGGCCTTCCACACCAAGCACCATGCTGATTCAGTTAAACATGGTGTTACAAGTTCATCATAACTAATCAGTCTCCATTTCATTAATTTTTCTACTTGGATCTTTATAATTTCCTTCCTTGAACAAGTTCTATGTTTGGATTGTTCTTCTTTTTCTAAGAATGTGACATTAAGATACATATTTGAGCTCATTGTACTTTCCTCCTAAGATTCCTTTGATTGTCTCCCATAAATTCTGGTATGCTATTCTGGCATTATCATTTAATTTAACAACTGTCTTTTTTCTTCCTTAATTTCCTCTGTGACACATTAATTATTCAAGAATGTGTTGTTTAATTTCCATATGTGTTCACAGTTTCTGTAGTTTCCTTTCCTCTTGAGTTCTAGTTTCACAGCCCTGTGCATTGATATTATACATGATAAAAATTATAGTTACTCTTATATTGGTCTTTGGTAAATCATCTAGGATCTATTTAATTTGTTTTTTATGTTCCCTTGTTGCTTCTTTTTTTCCACTTATGTATTTGGTACAGGGTCTCACTATGCAGCTCGGACTTGTAGTGATCCTCCTGTTTTCAGCTTCCCCAGTGCTGGGATTACAGGTGTGTGCCACCATGCCTGGACTCAGTCAAGAGCTCAGTGTGCCCCAGGGGCAGGGCCAGAGCAGCATGCAAGACCAGGCATTGAACCCTTGTACCTGTGTTTGCCAAATCAGGTGCTTAGTCTGCTGAGCTATCTTGCCAGCTCTCCCTTGTTGTTTTTAAAGTATGTCTCAGGCATGGTGGCACATACCAGTAATCCCAGCACTTGGGAGGTGAGGCAGGATAATTGGCCCAAGTTTGAGACCAGCCTGGGGTACAAAGTGAGCTCAAGGCCAGCCAAACTGCAGATCGAGACCATCGCAGAAAGACAAAAAACAAGTATCTGTCATTAACTGATCATTGACTTTAGCCCTGTCCTTTAGGTCTGATACTGTCTGTCATTAATTACTTCTGCAACCCACACTTTCTATCATATTTTTGACCCCCTGCATTTTTATTCTGCAGGAATAAAATTTTTATTCCTTTGCATTTGCTTAGGGATGCTTTATTTACTAGTATGTAGTCTGTATTTCAGAAAGAACCATTTGTAGTCAGAAAGACTATGCATTCTCAGCCAGATGTAACAATGCACACCTGTAATCCCAGACGTCAGAATGCTGAAGCAGGAGAATAGCTGTGAGTTTGAGGACAGCCTGGGCTACATAGTGAGTTCAAGGCCAGCCTCAACTACACAGTGAGATCCTATCTGAAAAACAAGTGTTCATTCTCTCATTAGGTGGAACACCATATATATTAAGTCCATTTGTGCAAAGGCTTGGTTCAACTCTGACTTTTCTATGCCAGATATTTATGTTTTACATCTCTTTCTTTAGCTTGACTAGCTGTTTTTCATTACTGTCTTCTTAGGTTCACTGATCATTTGTCTCATTATAGTCAATATGTGATTAGTTATCTCTTCTTTAAATTTGCCAAGTACCTTAAAGATGTGTTTTTGCTCCATTGGCACCCTTTCTGACCCATTTGCTGTTTAGTCTATGATCTTCCCCCTAAAAGCTCCCTGTACCAATTTGAGGGGATTCATAGTTTTCTCGAGTCATTTTCTTGTCTTGTCATTTTACATTTCTGAATTTGTGTGTTTTTTATGCCGAACTATACAAATTCTTTGACCCAGTGTTCTTTTGCTTGAGAGCAAGCTATAGTGTTGTCTATGACTTCCACCCAATACAGATACTGGTTTACAGAGAAAACCATTTGCCAGGCACTACTGTGTTACCTGGTCGAGGATAGTAAATTCAGTGTCAGCAGTGGCACCAAATGGCAACTGAACATTGACAAACCCTTGGAACCACTCATGAATAGCTCTTTAGTGAAGAGCTTACTTTTCCAAGCATGGAATTCTTCTGGATATTAGCAGCACCATCAGAACTCAAGCGTATCACTGGACTTTATGACTTCTTCAGGACCACCCTCTCTAAAGATGATTATTCTTGCCAAGTTGGCATCTCACATCAGACTAGAGTATCCCCATGATCTTCCTGATCTGAGCCCAGGCATCACAGAAGATCCTAGGAGAGTCTTATTTAGCTGTCACCCTCAAGCCTATCCCCCAAGCTATATCTCACTTATTGGAAGGGTTTAACTCCACTCCTGTAACAAAACTCTTCTGGTCCTTGCTGTCTTTGGTCAGATTGATCTATTGGTTGCAACTATGTTGCCATATGCTGTAGAGAGCCCAGGGACTGAAGGCAAAGTTTATGTTTCTCAGATCCTCCTGGTACTGGCATAGGGCCTGGCAGGTAGTGGCATACATTTCCCTTCTCCTCTTGTCATTGACTTGAGGCATGGTGGGCAACAGTATTGGCTGGAGGAAGAGTGCGTAGTCCCTGGATCATCCTGGCACAAACAAAAGACCAAGCACGTGTCAGCAGTATCTAGGTGTATGTCATGCAGTTCTCAAGTCCTTGTGGATCCAGGACAGGACACCGATCCTAGACTTTATGTAGAACCACAAGAGCCCTAGAATAGCCAAAGTAACACTAGGCAACAAGAGCAAAGCAGGACACATAATCCTGAATTTCAAGTTATACAAAAATCCATAATATTAAAAAGAAAATGTAGGACTGGCACAAAAAAGGCATATTGATCAATGCAAGAGAATGGATGCAGAAATAATGACATGTGCCTTCAGCCATCAGATTTTTGACAAAAGGGCCAAGAACATATATTGGAGAAAATGCAGTCTCTTTACCTAATGGTGCTGTGTAAACTAGCCGTCCAGATGCAGAACAATGAATCTGGAGACATATCTCTTACTTTATACTGAAGTTGAAACAGAATGGAAAAAAATATCTAGATATAAAAGCAGAAACACTGAATGTGCTGAAAAATAAAATTGATAAATCTTCTGAAAACAGAAGCATACACAAGAACTTTCAGAACAGAATCCTAATTGTACAAAGAATCAACAAAAGGGATTATAGCTAATTGAAAAATCTGGTGTACAGCAAAGAAAACCAACATAATGAAGAGACCACAGACAGAATGCAGAAAAAAATTTAGAGCTACTCCTCAAACAAAGAACTAATATTTAAATGTATAAACAACTCAAAAAACTACACTACCAATAAAAGACCCAATCAAAGCATGTACAAGAGAAAGTACACAAAGTACACAGCTGCTAAACCAAAGGTTGTGAAGAAAAAGAAGAAAGTTCTTGCTATGATCACAAAAATCAGTCAGATTTTGTGGGAGAAGAATGGAGATACCCAGATGGTAAAGCTTCAAAAAATGCCTAGATCCTACCCTACTGAGGATGTGCCCCGAAAATTCTTGAACCACAGCAAGAAACCCTTCAGTCAGCATGTGAGGAAACTTTGAGCTAGCATCGCTCCCAGCACCATCCTGATCATCCTCACTGGGCGTCACAGAGGCAAGAGAGTGGTCTTCCTGAAGCAGTTGGCCAGTGGCTTGCTACTTGTGACTGGGCCTCTTAGCCTTAATCGTGTTCCTCTATGAAGAACACACCAGAAATTTGTCATTGCCACCTCTACAAAAATTGACAACAGCAAAGTGAAAATCCCCAAACACCTCACTGATGCTTACTTCAAGAAGAAGCAGCTGTGGAAGCCCAGACACCAGGAGGGTGAGATCTTCAACACCAAGAAAAAGAGATATCAGACTGCAGGGCAGTGCAAGGTGAATCAGAAAGTGGTAGACTTAGATTTTAGTAAAAAGGAAAGCTGTTCCTCAGCTCTGGGGCTACCTGCGATCCATTTTTGCTCTGGCAAATGGAATTTATCCTCATAAATTAGTGCTCTAAATTTCTTACTAAGAACCTAATTAAATAACTGATACATTTAAAAAAACAAAGCATGGACAAATGAAATGAATACCCACTCTCAAAAGAAGTACAAATGACCAATAGGTTCATGAAAAAAATTACAACATCTCTGACCATTAGTAAAACACCAATCAAAACAATACATAGGTTCCATTTATTCTAATAACTGTGGCAATAATCAAAGACTCAAAACCCAACTGCTGGCAAGGTTGTAGAAGAAAACAAACCTTAAACACTATGGGAGGAAAAGTAAACTAGTGCAATCACTATGGAAGTCATCTTGAAGATTGTTTAAAACAATTTTGAAAATTCCATCTGACCCAGCCATACTTCTTCTAGGTTTCTTCCCATAAGAGGAAATGCCATGATGCATGATACATTATATAATCATGATACATGCATACCCATATTTATAGCACTATAATTCATGATAACTGAATGATGGAAATGGTCTATATGCTTATCAACAGATGAATTAGATAGATAATAGAGAGATAGATGATAGATAGACAAATAAATAGGTAGATCAAGACCACAGTACTAAGTCAAATAAATCACATCAGAAGGCTAAAAATCACTAGTTCCTCTTATATGAGAAACCAAAATATGTATGACCTAAAGAACCAAATAACAGAGAAATAGCAGGAAATGCAGAAGTAAAATTTGTGGAATGGAAAGGGGACCTAAGGAAGTGGGCACAGGGCCTTTTATATAATTTTTTATTTTTATTCTTTTGATAGTGTCTCATTTCACAGATCACACTCCCAGTTTTCCTCCTGTCTCAGCCTCCTCATTGCTGGAATTATAGGCATGTGCAACCACACCCTGTTTCAGTGGCTGGCACAGAAGAATGGCATGCAATACTAGAAAGTGAACCTCAGTCCTTGTGCTTCCCAGTCAGGTGCCTAGACTGCTGAGCTATCTCCCCAGTCCAGCAGACAGTTTTAAAGGAGGGAAATAAAAATGGTCAAGATGTGAATAGGTATATGTGCAAAGACCCAAGATAAATGTAATTATTATATGTTACAACCATATAACAATAAAACATTTAAAATAAAAATAGTAAAATATTTAAAAAGAATAAATGTTCTTATAAATATCACAACACAGATGAGACTTGAAAATGAGGTAAGTGAAATAAGCTAAACATGAAAGATCAAATATTGAGTGCTTCTACTTGTATAAAATATGTATAATAAGCAAATTCATAACACACAAACTAGATTACCAGGGGGTGAGGAGAGGAGAGGCCGGAGGGTTACAGTTATACTTTCAGTTTCAAGTGGCAAAAGATTTGGTAAATAAAGGTGATGTATGACTGTACTTCATAACATTATGAATTGAATTAATGCTGTTGAATTAAATATTTAAAATAGATGAAATGATAAGTTTTGTTATATGTCTTTTAACTCAATAAAACAAATTTATTAATATTCTTAAATAACTATTCAAGATATAAAATCCCTGGTTCTGCCAAAAAATAACTATTCAAGATAAAAAGAGGTAAACTAAAGGACAAGAAGTTACAAATAGAAAAGAAAATCCAAACACCAAACATAAATCCCAAATTATTAATAGCAACATTAAATATAAATGTATTAAACAATGCAATGCAGAGCAAAAATTTTTAAACTAGATTAAAAATAATATTCAACTATACACTATCTACAAAAGACACACTCTAGATTCAAAAATATGAAGAGGTACACAATAAAGGTATAGAACAAAATGTATCAAGTCAACAACCATAAGGGGCTGCGGGAGAAAGCTCAGTAGAATAAGCACTTGCCTGGCAAGTCCTGAGGTCAATCCCCGGTACCACAAAAAAATCCAACCATAAGAAAGTTAGAATGGCTATATTAATATCAGACAAAATAGACTTCAAGGCAAAAAAAAAAAAAATCACTACAGATAAAAAGGAAATTTTTTGTTGTTTTTGTGTTTAGGACAGGGAGTACAGAATATACAGGGTCTCACTGCGTAGATTGGACTAGTGGTGATCCTCTTGATTACAGCCTACCAAGTGCTGGGATTACAGGCATGTGCCATCATGCACAGTCTCAATTTCTATCTCAGTGCATCCCTGGGGTGGGACCCACACCACAGGGCAGGGAATCGAACTCCAGGCCCCTGCATCTGCCTAAGCAAACACTTTAATCCTCTGAGCTATTTGGCCTGCCCTAAAAAGGAAATTTTTAAATGCTAAATATATAGCATATTAGGAAAATGTAACAGTTATATATGCTCAAAATACATGAAAAAAAGCTGACAAAATTGAAGGCAAGGGCAGTGCTTGGGAGGCTGAAAACGAGAATCTCTACGAGTCTATTCTACGTAGTGCGATCCTGTAGACCCTGTACTAAGTACATTAAAAAAAGAATATATATATATATATATATATATATATATATATATATATATATATTTATATATATATATTTATATATATATATAAATTGGAAGGGGAAAGATACATAACTTGGCAAAGAAAGTTTGAAGGCTGTGTTCACCTGCAGCTACTTGCACAACCATCCATTCTGAGCACTGGCCATGGCTAGTAGCCCACTCCAAGACTACTCAGTTTTGCTTCCCCTGGAACCAGGCAACACAGCTGGCTAACTGGCTGCCACCTGATCTGAACTTGGACAAGGCCAATGTTGGGGGAGAGGAGGTAAAAGCCTAAAGTGTTGGCAGCTCCAGAGGCAAACAATGAACCAGGCCACACTGCTACCTGCAAGAGAAGTCCAGAGCTATTATAAACTGCAAAAGCAGCATACAGTTTTACTCCCATAGTGACTCCTTCCATATAGTAGATTAGAGTTGGAGAAGACCTGTCACATTTGAGAAGCTTTAATTGGGAGCACTTTCCTTGGGAGAGGAGAATGAAACTCCCAGTCTGAAAGATACCTGATCTGAGTTTGTGTGTGTTCTCTAAAACCAAAGAATATGTTTTAGGAATAACAGAGCCTAAGAGCAGAATATATTTATTGGGAGAAAGAAAGCTCCTGTCAGAGAAGGACAGAAGGGGTCCCAAGCAGGTTGCCAGGAAGCTGTCTTTTCTAGAGATTTTTATAGAGCAAAATCATAATCATTTGGTGAAACGGGTCTAAGGTGAAGAATATGGGTACTTGCTTAGGTGGGCATGAGGTGGGACAAATCTATGGTCAACCATTAAGATTACAAGCATAATCGTTCAGGTAAAATTGGTTAAATCCAAGACCAAATGGAGAAGCAAGTCACATAGCAAGTGGGCAAAATACAGTACAGAGTCTCCTCCTGTTGGGGGTTGGATCAGTGACTCTCTCTGCTTCCAGGTGATTGGTACCTATTTAGAATATCAATCCCTGATACCCATCCCTTGTGAAATATGTGGCTGAACCTGTTTGCCCCTTTGTCTTGAGCTCTAACCCACAGCAGGGGTGTCTGTCTCTCCCAAAGTTGCAAAGTCACTTTGTCTCCTATATTGTCTCCTTGAGGACCTGGCCCTGTCTGGCTACCTATAATATTTCTATCTAACTCAGTTGCCTGCAACAGAAGGAGTCAGTTGTTTAAGACTGAGCCACAAAACAGCTACAGAATAACTTTATCGCAGTTTCCAGTGTTATTTTACCACAGTGCCTGTGTAAGATACAGTCATAAGAGACAGTTATAGAAAAGCCATGGGCTAGACATAGACAGATATGGGGCTCTGCCTTTTGTGGTGAGAAATACAGCCTGGTGAGTGTGCCTTTCAGAGGTAGCTGGAACTTAAGCACTGGCATTAAGTCTAGCAATTGGCTTAAATTCCACTCCAGTGCCTACATATAGCACAGAGAACACTGGAATGATCACTTTCCCCCTCTGCCAACTTGAACAAAAACATGTTCAAGTTTGGATAATTGCTACAGTATAGAAACATATGGGCCTCTGGAATGAAGGGATGTTGACAGCTCCCAAGCCTCCAGGTCAGAAAGCTAGGCAGAAAAAAAAAAAAAAAACAGTGATTACAGGTTCTAAAAATGAAGATTCTGAGAGCCGGGCGTGGTGGTGCATGCCTATAATTCCAGCACTCAAGAGGCTGAGGCAGGAGGATTGTTGTGAGTTTGAGACCAGCCTGAGCTACAAAGTGAGCTTAAGGCCAGCCTGAACTGCATAGTGAGACCCCGTCTCAAAAAGACAAAAAATAAATAAATAAAACTGAAGATTCTGGAAAGCATTCATTCAAAACTAACACTTGTGCACCCAGTTTCACAAAACAAACACTACTGGACATAAAAGATAAGATAAACATCAACACAATTTAGTGAGGGTTATCAGTACCCCACTATCACAAGCGGATGGATTTGCTAGCCAAAAATCAACAAAGAAATACTGAACTATACTTTCAAGTAAATGGATTTCATAGATATATACAGTGCATTCCACTCAACAGCAGATTATATATTCATGTCAGCAGCACCAAAATTTTCTCCAAAATAGACTATATGGAACCTAACAAAGTAAATATATGTAAATACAAAATAAATCAGCATTATACCATGCACAATATAATAGCACAATGAAACTGGAAAGAAATGCCAAAGGAAACACAGAAATTAAGAAAATGCACAAACACATTTTTAAATAATCAATAGTCATAGAAGAAATCAAAGAAGGTGTAACACAGTTCCTAGAAACTGGAAGATTTCTTCCAGTTCTAAATTATTTTCTATTTTAAATAGCATTGTCTATTGAAATTACTAATATACACTTCATTATATTTCCACTAGGTGGCGCTAACATATTCTACTTTGCATTAAAAATAGGTGGCTATCATGTTAGCTTAAAAACTTGTGACAGTAGGATCATATAACTTTTCAAGCCAATATTATGCTACCTAGTTTATCTTCATCACATTAATTTTCAGGAAAGACATTTTAGTACACTGTAGTTACTACAGCAAATATGCAAGATCGTAATTCATCAGTAACAGATTTTCTACCACCTCTGAGATCTTTCCTTAGCTCACACTACATATCTGTGCATTACATAGTAAATAATGTCAAAATCATGAGACATCAGGTAAGAACAGAAGGGAAAACAAAGAAATTAACATCAAACAGCATTAAAACTGATACAGCTTTTCTTTGGACTGATGCACCACTAATATTTGTATATATATATATATATATATATATATATATATATATATATATATATATATATATAACCTAATAAATGTTATTAGGTAGCTCTTTCTCAAAGTGGCTCACCAAATAAAATATTACTGGGTTCTGGGTGGCTTTATTCTCCTGGAGTTGGGTTCTAACTTCTCCTCATATGGAACATAGAATTGAATGAAACAAGCAAAAAGCAGGGCCAAGTTCGTTTGAAAAAGTGAAAGTGATGAATGAGAGAGGAACTGGCTCTCCAAAACAAGCTTGGGCTAACTGAAAGAGGAAAACATAAGGTAAAAATACACCCTGGAGAAAGTAATGTGTGCTTTCATGAAGAAAGCTATGATAGCAAGTTCTTTGTGGTGCCTGTATCCTTCTTTACTGTAGAAATCTCATGGAAACCCACAAGAACTTCTACATGCAGCTCCTGAGAAGCAGGGCTGGAATCCCACACCTCATGCAGACGTCAAGCATAGGCTCTCCTATTGAAAACCTGTTTGAATTTTCATGAGACGTCCACGTTGTAAGCTTTGGGAACTGTTCTGCACATGTATTCTGGGATCTTATAATTCGCAGGCCATGTTCACTTATTTCTATTATGTATTATGAGACTGTGGGTGATATATATTCATCTACAACAATTGTAAGGGCAAACAAGTGATAAATATGTCCCATATTTGAATAGTGTACCTCTGGTAAATGTAATAGGTATTTTAACTCAGTGTGGAAATTACATAATCTGAGTTCACTAAATCTAAGAATTGTGATTTTGGAAAGCAAAATATACTTTTTTGCTCTGTTGATATTATAAGGTATACTAAAAGCTTTATATAAGTAAGAAATAGACATTTGTTTCCTTACTTAGAGATACCTCATCCAGGATAAAAACCATTTCTAACCAAAAAAACTACCAAATAACACGTACTACCAATTGAGACAGTTTTAAGTTAATATCCTGTGGCAAACCCATGGCATATGTGCTGCAACAGGCTGTTTGTATCACTGGAAGCTCTACAGCATTCTCTGTCCCTGGATTAGTATTTAAAGAATAAAAAACAGAGGAGAAAAAGGTCTAGAACACTACTTATCCTCCATCAGACTTGCCTATTCAATCCTTTACTCACATTCAACAGAATCTAGTAAAATACACTTTGTTTTCAAAATAAAAAAGATGAAATTCAAAGTGGTGGAGTAGAAACCAGCAGTTTAAAATACAGCCTCTTTGGGGCCTGGAAGCAAGATTTCCGTAAAACAAGAATTTGGTGAAAAGAAAAGATCTCCAGGAGTATGGAGAGTGCATGGGAAAACTATAAAGTACAGAGAAGCTAGAGAAGCAGAACAAAAAGGAATTATGGAAAGTATACCACAGGTCCCACAGAGGCAAATGTGTCTCATTGCAGGGAGTGAAAATGGACCAGACCTGTAGCACCCCCCAAAAAGCCCATTATCATCGTAAAATGAAAAAATAATGTCGGCTTTTACTGTGAAAGTGACTCCTTTTACATGGCAGGCTATAGGTGTCAAGCAAATTCAGGGCAGCACCTACCACATCAGAGAGTGTTTAATCAGAAGTCCTTTGAAGGGCCAGCCAAATAGATCAGCGGATTAAAGCACCTGTAAGCAGGTGCAGGGGCAAGGGATTCAATCCCCTGGCCTGCCCTGCCAGCCCTACTCCATAGTGTGCTGAGATGGAAATTGAGCCTGGGTGCATGCCTGTAATCCCAGCTCTTTGGAGCTGTAAACAGGTGGATCACTGTGAGTCTGATCTGGTAGTGAGACCCTGAACACCCTGTAGACTGTTCCCTAAAGTACAAAAATAAATAAAAGAAGTTATTTGGCAAAGGAGTAAACTGTTTAAGATTGAGTGAGAGAAAAACTACACTTCAGGGCTCTTGATGTCACCCTACCATAGTAACTGGACTACAGATGGCCTGATGAGAGTCAAGGAGAGGGCATAAGCTGGACAGAGATAGCCTTAAGTAGTGCAAGCTTGGGTAAGGAAGGACAAAAGGCTTCTCTGTCTCTACTCCAGCCTAGTCATGTGTGACTTTCATGGAGGCTGGACCTGAAACTGCGGGCACTAGGTTCACTGGGCTACTTGACATCCTGCCCCACTTCCTACAGTTAGAACATCACTCACTGGTCTATTTCTTTTCCCCATCTGCCAACATGTAGAAAGTTAGGCCTGGGGTTTGACGTTTGGCACAGTCTCAGGTGTACATATACTCTGGAGAATTTGATTATTTTCCCTTCTGATCCTTAAAAATTTCCTTTCTATTCCCTTATTTTACTTATTTTTTCTTTCTTCTTTTTTTTGTCATATTTGTCTAATTCTATTTTATTATTCTATTTAATAAGGCCTTTTATTTCCATTTTTCTCTGCATTCTCCTCTTCCTTTTCTTTATTTTTCAAATGTTGCTACTTTTATTCTAACATCCTCAGCCTCTCTGTTTTTATAGATGCAACCATTAAGTTTTACTAATCATTAGCTATTTAGTTAGCTTAAAGCTAATATTGTTCAATCAGTTTCTATTGTTAATGAAATACAGAAGTGGTATTTAGCAGATGTTTACTATGTCAATATCAAATTGTTCTTTGTATCTACAATATAATTATAGATGTCTTTTTTTTTGTAAGCCATCTACTCCATGGTACATTATTACAGAAGTGTCAACAGTCTCAGACAGAGCAAGAGAACAAATCAACAATGCAAGAAAGAAAAAATAAAGCTCACCTCAAATTAGGGTGATCATAATTTATTGTCTAAACTTCTGAAAGTGGAAAGTACACTGATGACAATCACAATGGTGCAAAAGGAACAATCCAGAACTATACCAAAAAAGTTCTGTGTATAACCCACAATATGCAAGAATGTAAGCTAGTAGCGAAAACTGAGAGCAACATGATGTGGTCTGGAATATAAATACTTTCATACCATTTTATAGGAAAAAAATATCTCTTGCTCATAGATAAAAAGAACCCAAATAGTGACAATGGCCATACTTCCAAAACTGTTATGCAGATTCAGTGCAATCCCAATCAAGATAACATTAGCATACCTCACAGATCCAAAGAAAACATTTTCAAAATTCATCTGGAACCAGAAGAGACCTAAGTAACAACAGTAATCCTGGGCAACAAAGGTATGGCAACAGTCATCATAACCTCTAACTTGAAATTATACTACAAAGCTACTGTGATAAAAACAGCATGATACTGGAAAAATACCCCACCTGAGGCTAAGTGGGACAGATTAGAAACCACAAACACAATTAGCAACCTTATTTTTGACAAAGGGGTCAAACATGTTCACTGGAAGAAAGATAGCCTCTTAGTAAATGGTGCTAGAAAAAATTGACTTTTCCACATGCTAAAGACTAAAACTAGATCCATGTCTACCATCATGCGCTAAAGTCAAAATGGATCAAAGATCTAAATATTAAAACGGAAACACTAAATCTACTTGAAGATAAAGTAGGCAGAAATCTTGGAATCACAGGTGTAGACAGAGACTTCATTGACAAAACCCAAACCACGAAGGAAATGTTTCAAGGAATCAACAAATGGGATCTCATTTTATTAAAAAAGCTTTTGCATGTCATCGATCCCCAGGCATGCCATGCTAGCCCTGCCTCCAGGGTGCAATGAGATGGCAATTGAGACTGGATGTGGTGGGGAATGCCTGTAATACCAGCTCTTGGGAGGCTGTAAACAGGAGAATCACTACAAGTCTGATCTAGTAGTGAGACCCTGAACAGATACCCCAGATCCTAAGACCCAATCAAAAAATGAGCATATGAGATAAATACACACTTCTCAGATGAGGAAATACAAATGGAAAATAAATATATGAAAAAATGTTGAAAATCCCTGGTTATTCAAGACATGCAAATTGAAACAACAGTGAAATTTCATGTCATCCCAGGAAGAATGATTGTTATCAAGAAATAAGGGGGCTGGGGAGATGGCCCTGGGGGCCAGGGAGATGGCTCAGTAGAAAAAGTGCTTGCCTAGCAAGCACAAGGGTCTGAGTTCAATCCCCACTTCCCCCAGACAGAAAGGAAGGAAGGAAGGAAGGAAAGAAGGAAGGAAGGAAGGAAGGAAGGAAGGAAGGAAGGAAGGAAGGAAGGAAGAAAGAAAGAAAGAAAGAAAGAAAGAAAGAAAGAAAGAAAGAAAGAAAGAAAGAAAGAAAGAAAGAAAGAAAGAAAGATCAACCAATAAAAAATGCTGGAGGGGTTGTGGGGGAAAAGATACCCTCCTCCACTCTTGGTGAGAGTGTAAACTGGCGCATCCACTATGAAAATAAGGATTGGGATTCCTAAAAAACTAGAATTAGTTGTCCCACTCAACCTAGATATCCACATTCTGGATATCTTCTCAGAGTTAAAAACATTATACCATAACGATATATGTACACACATGTTTATAGAAGCACAACTTCTTTTATTATCATTATTATTATTATTATTTTATTGAAGAGCAAATAGCGAAGAGACAGTTTCAAGACAACAGGACAGATTCCATAAATTAATACACTGCAAACTGTTTTTGTAATGTTTTGGTGTCGTACAAGGTGCATACATGATATTACACTTACAGGTATCATTATAGCAGATGTCTCTAATCAGTGAATGAAGAGAGTGTAGCTATATACTTATCTTATTTTCATAGTAGGATTATATCACAGATTCAATAATTAATACTCTACCTTGTTATCTCCCTAGTGTTTGTCCATAGTACTGGAAGCCAACATAATATCTATTTTTTTTTAAATTCATTTATTTATTACAGTGTCTTGCTACACATCACAGATTCTTTTTTTGCTGGGGGAGGAGGTCAGCTCAGCCCACCCTGGGGGAAGGGGCTGGCATGGTATGTGGTGCTGGGAATCGAACCACGGTCCCTGAGAGGAACTTTAGACCACTGAGCTATCTTGCCAGCCCACCAACATAATATCTTGTCCAATCACTATGAGTGTAAATTTTGCTTCTCATTCTTGATTCTGTTGAGGTCAGTGAAGGCTCCTCAGGGTTTATCTTGTAATCCTGTACCTTATTCTGTAGATCCTTTGTCTGTGTCATCCATGTGGATGAGTCACGGCCAATGCTTGAATAGTTTGCTCTCTATGAGAGCCTGGAAGAAAGTATTCTCTCCATGTGACTCTTCCTAGGCACACCATAGATCATCAATCTCTTTCCTCTCTGGCTCCATAATCCCCTTGTTCAGAAAATTTGGGGGAAAACTGAATTTCATGATGTTGCAGTACAGGTTCTCCTATGTCCTGAGTCTTTGCTGACCTTGAAAGGCTATGGTCAAAATGTTGGCTGGCCTTGTGGCTCTTCTATTTCTCCAATTTTGATCTGTGAACTTAGGTTGTTAGCCATCCAGAAGAAAAGCTGATTAGTATCCTGCAGACTATGCTGTTCAGTTTGCCCTAACTATCTGACTCAATTGTTTTTAGTTGTTGTTGTACATTTCTATCTGTATTTCTTCTTTTGACATCTTATACCAGGGAGACTATATAATACTTGCACATGTGTGTCTGGTTTATTTCACTTCTGAGTATGTGTTCAACTGGCATCCACTCCAGTATAAATGCTTCAAGTTTATCATACTTTATAGCTGAGTAATACTCCATTACATAGAAATGCCACATGATTTTCAACCATTCCTCATGTGACCGACATCTTGGTTGTTTCCAAGATTTAGCTATCACAAATTGTGCTGATATAAACATAGGTACACATATATCACTATTATATAATGTTTTCAGTTCCTCAGGGAAAATTCCCAGTAGGGGGATAGACAGCTTGAATGGGATTTCCAGTCCTACTCTTTTGAGGAGTCTCCACAATGATCTCCACAATAGTTGCACCAGTCTACATTCCCACCAGCAGTGGAGAAGTGTTCCGTTTCCCCACAACCTCTCCAACCTGTGTTGTTGGTTGATTTCCTTATGATAGTCATTCTTTCTGTAGTGAGATGGTATCTCAGCATTGTTTTTATTTGCATTTCATGGATGGCTAGTGATGTGGAGCATGTTTTCATACATTTATTCACTTCTTTAATTTCATTCTCTGAGAAGTGTGTATTCATCTCACATGCCCATTTCTGAATTGGGTCTTTAAATTTGAGGGCCCTTTTATTTCTTAGTTCTTTATATATTCTAGACAGCAGACCTTTGACTGATTGCTTATTAGTTAGGATTTTTTCAAAATTTGTGGGTTGTCTTTTCACTCTGTTGACAATTTCTTTTGACATGCAGAAGCTCCTTAAGAAGAGTTGATCCCAGTTGTTGATTCTTTCAAGTGCTTCCCATGTGAATATACGTTTGTTCATGAACTCTTTACCTACCCCTATGTCTTCAAGAGTTCCTCCTACTTTCTCTTCCAGGAGATTGAGTGTTTCTGTTTTAACGTTTAGATCTTTAATCCATTTTGACTTTAGCTTAGTGCATGGTGATAGAGCTGTGTCAAGTTTTAGTTTTCGGCATGTAGAAAGCCATGTTTTCCAGCACCATTTGTTAAAGAGGCTATCTTTCTTCCAGTGAGTTTGTTTAGCCCCTTTGTCAAAGATCAGATGTCTGAGTGTGTTCGTAGATCCCTCTGTGTCTTCTAATTTATTCCATGGATAGAAGCATTAATTGTAACAGCTAAACCTTAGAAACAACTCAGGACTGGCCAGAGACAGTGCGGCCGACTCCGCCACCCTCCTGGATTCCGTGCGCGCCTGCCCAGCCCCAGGGACTGGCCCAGAGACAGTGAGACCCACACCAGGAGATTATTCGATCCTGCCCACGCCGCCCAGCCGGAGACCGGCCTGAGACAGTGGCTGACTCAGCGGTCCCCTGGATCCCGCCCCAAGCTCTCCCAGTGCATGGGAATTTGCACAACTCACCAGGCATCGCAGATCAGTGACAGTGTGGTGAGTCTGAGAGAGAGCCATTGGCTTCTTCCCATGAGCGCTACCCAGATCCCTGCCCCCAAGCCCTCCAAACCAGTGACTGGCCTGAAACCTCAACCCACTCACCAACACCTCCCCAGATCCCGTACCCTAAAGCCCGCTGAACGAGTGGCAATTTCCCCGATTCTCTGAACATCAAACTTCAGTGAGGGTAGAACTCCAGGCCTGCTTTGCTAGAGAGACATTTCCCAGGGATTCCCTGCCACCCCTATGGCCTGGTGAGAGCTCCAGGCACACATTGTCAGAGAAACATTTCCAGGTGATTACCGGTCCCACCCCACAACCCCAGATCCAGTGCACTGGATCATACACCATGACCAGGGAGGATTAATTCCAGGGATGCAAGGATGGTTCAGTATTAGAAAATGTATAAATGTAATACACTATATTAATAGACTGAAATCTAAAAACCACATGATCATCTAAATTGATGCAGTGAATGCCTCTTACAAAGTCCAACACTCATTCGTGTTCAAGGTCCTACAAAAAATTTGAATAGATGGACTCTATCTTAACTTGATAAAAGCCATCTATGACAACCCAAAAGCTCATATAATCCTAAATGGGGAAAAACTGAAATCTTTTACTCTTAAATCAGGTACAAGACAAGGATGTTCTCTATCACCCCTCCTATTCAATATAGCTTTGGAATAATTATCACCAGCCATTAGAAAACAGTGAGAACTAACGGGAATAAGAATAGGTAAAGAAGAAGTTAAATTAACACTATTTGCAGATGACATGATTCCTTACTTGCAAGACTCGAAAAATTCCACCACGAAACTACTACAACTGATAACAAAATTCAGTAGCATAGCAGGATACAAAATCAATACTCAAAAGTCAATAGCATTCCTCTAAACAGATAACAAGCACACTGAAAGGGAAACAATAGAAACAATATCTTTTACAGTCCCACCGCGGAAAATGAAATACCTTGGGATTCACTTAACCAAGGAAGTCAAAGATATTTTCACAGAAAATTGCAACACTCTAAGAAAAGAGATTATAGAGGATTTCAGAAAATGGAAAGCTATTCCATGCTCCTGGATAGGAAGAATCAACATCGCGAAGATGGCCATACTCCAAAAATTGCTGTACAGATTTAATGCAATCCCTATCAAACTGCCACCAACATACCTCCCAGACATAGAGAAATCATTTGTAAAATTTATTTGGAACCACAAACGACCTAGAATAGCAAAGGCAATCTTGGCCAATAAAGACAAGACAGGAGGTATCACAATTCCTGATTTGAAATTATACTACAAAGCCACTGTGATAAAATCAACATGGTATTGGCAACAAAATAGACCTGAGGATCAGTGGAATAGATTAGAAGACACAGAGGCATCTACGAAAACATTCAGCCATCTTATCTTCGACAAAGGGGCTACACAAGCTCACTGGAAGAAAAATAGCCTCTTAAACAAATGGTGCTGGAAAACATGGCTTTCTACATGCCGAAAACTAAAACTTGACCCAGCTCTATTACGATGCATTAAGTTAAAGTCAAAATGGATTAAAGATCTAAACGTTAAAACAGAAACACTCAATCTCCTGGAAGAGAAAGTAGGAGGAACTCTTGAAGACATAGGGGTAGGTAAAGAGTTCATGAACAAACATATATTCGCACGGGAAGCACTTGAAAGAATCAACAACTGGGATCAACTCTTCTTGAGGAGCCTCTGCATGTCAAAAAAATTGTCAACACAGTGAAAAGATAACCCACAAACTTTGAAAAAATCCTAATAAGCAATCAGTCAAAGGTCTGCTGTCTAGAGTATATAAAGAACAAAGAAATAACAAGACCCTCAAATTTAAAAACCCAGTTCAGAAATGGGCATCTGAGATTAATACACATTTCTCAGACAATGAAATTAAAGAAGCGAATGAATGTATGAAAATATGCTCCACATCGCTAGCCATTCGTGAAATGCAAATAAAAACAACACTGAGAGCCGGGCATGGTGGCACATGCCTGTAATCCCAGCACTCGGGAGGCTGAGGCAGGAGGATTGTTGTGAGTTCGAGACCAGCGTGAGCTACAAAGTGAGCTTAAGGCCAGCCTGAACTGCATAGTGAGACCCTGTCTCAAAAAGACAAAAAAAAAAAAAAAAAAAAAAAAAAAAAAAAAAAAAAAAAAAAAAAAAAAAAAAAAAAAAAAAAAAAAAAAAAAAAAA
>PVKA01012261.1:0-58339 GCA_004027165.1 Ctenomys sociabilis
CCCCTCCCCGCAGGACACCATCCCCCTCCCAGAAGGACACCATCCCCCTCCCCGCAGGACACCACTGCACATCCCACCCTCCAGCACCACACGCTTTTGGGGCCAGAGCCCAGGGCTCAGCGCTGGCCTCTGTGTAGGGCTTAAGGAGTCACTGGAGCCCAGTTCCATGCAAGCAGAGACCGAGCCCCCAACATGGCACACGTCCATCAGAACCCAGCTGCCCCCAGGGGGAGCTCAGCCCACACCACCTTTCGATGCCAGGCCATACCCTCCCATGCTCCACCCCACGCTGTGCCCTGCCTAAGGGACCCCACTCCCCACTCCCCGCTCCCACCTTGGTGAGGTCCTCGGAAGCACAGGGCTGTCCTGTGGCCAGCAGGGGAGATGGACGCAGCAGAGGGTCAGGCATCAGGTCTAGGCGCGGCCGCTTGCTCTCCATGAACTCTAGGTCGGCCTTGCCTAGCTCAGGCAGGAAGGCGTGGGACTCGGGCCTCAGATGCAGCTCCTGGGACCTGCGGGGACAAGGGCATGCAGCGGTGTCACACAGGGAGAAATGGTCTTGAGATCTGGCACCCTCAACTCCTCCACCAGCACCACCAGGGCCCCGACACAGCTGACTTCCTGAGGGGTGGTGGCACCAGGGTCAGGGATAAGGTGTCATCGTGCCAGGGCTAGCAGGAAGCACCCAGTGGGATCTGGGAGCAGCCTCAAGGGCGGGAAGAAGGCAGGGCCTCTGCCCCACCAGACCTCTTGCATCTTCAAAGACACAATCAGGTGACACCATGTCCTGCCCACTGCCCAGGCAGACATCACTAGCCAATCACCATGCTCACGCTGTGAGACCTGGCCAGGCGCCTTCTCGGTTCAGCTAGCAGCCCTGATGAGTACATCCAGGCTCTTGGCCCCCAACCTGCTCTCTTCTCAGTTGGCCTGGAGAGGGCAGGGCCTTGCCTGACACACCCTGCTGCACCACCAGAGGGGCTGCCACTACACCCAAGCTCCAGTCCATTCCAGAACATGGGATGCTCTGAGCAGAAGTCCAACTCACCGGCCTCACCGGCCCTCTGGTCCCACTCCTGGCCACCACATCCCTGCCCCTAGGCCCTTTCCCACGCCAGCTCCTTCTGGGAGCCTGGCCACTGGCCTCAGCAATGCTCTGCCCAGTTCCTCCACCACAACCTAAGCCCCCCGAAATGCGAGCCAGATGACACCCTCCTGTGAACTGCGCTTGTCTCGTGTCCTGTGCCAGCCACAGAAAGCTGGCCAGCACATGTCCCACACCTCTGCTGTCCCCAGGACACGTCATCCCCCACATTCCTGCTCAGATAAGGAAGCGAGGCTGTCGGGGCCTAGGGCAGGTGGCAGCGGGCTCCTGGCTAGCTGCAGGAGGGGCAGTGGGAGTGAGGAGGGCCTGTGGGTGCCACCCCTCAGCATCCATTTCCATGTATGATAAGGACACTGCCATGGCCACCTTACCGTTCATTCCCCGGCTGGAACTCGGACAGCAGCGAGGGCCTCCGCCGCTGGGGCTGGATGATTGAGCCGGGTGACAGGTGCGAGGTGTAGTCCCGGGGGTGGTGCTGGTACTCGAGCAGCCCCACGTCCTGGGGGGAAAGCAGGCATGAAAACAGGCTCAGAGGAGCCTTCCCCAAGGGACTGAGTTCCAAACAGAGTGTGGCGCAGCCTGGGAGCCGCCGGCCCCGGCTAGGACCTGCCTGCTGTACCAGCACAGCCCTGTCCCTGCCCTGGGCCTTGCTGCAGGCAGCTCCCCCAAGCCAGAATGAGGCTGCTCTGGCCGCCCTGGCAGGGCCTAGGCAAGAATCCCACCAGGCCTGCGAAGGCCTGGCATCACCCTACCATGGCCCTCTGCTCCTGGGCCTGCAGATGAGAGCAGGGTCTCTCACACTCCAGGCGAGCACTGGCCGCCGAGCCACAGTGATGCCCAGGGCAAGCTCTGCCACCCTGACTGGAATGGCCCTGGATGAGGGTCTTACACCCCCCAACGCCTCCCTTAGCACCTGGACAAAGGCCGACAGGAACCAAGCGGGCAGCCCTGACCAGGGTTGAGATGTTTGGTTCTTTATTTTTCCATGTTATTTTGCTTTATTTTGGGGGTTGAATCTTGTCTTTATTGGCACATCCTGGATGCTCCCAGCGCCCTGCCCGTTCGTCAAGGGATCTGCACCTGCACACGACACGCTCACCGCTGCCTTCCTCCCCCCCCAGCCGCTCCTTAGGTACAAAAGCTTCCTCTCCATTCCTCCGTCTGGTCTCATTTTGTTTACGTCCCCCCTCCTTCCTTTCTCCATCCCTCTCCCTTGTTCCCCTTCTCATTTGAACATTTTCTTCCCATTTCCAAACACGTAGTACACGTTTCGGGCCTTGTTACTCTTCCGATTCCTCACAACGGAGAAGCAGTGCACTCTTACACGCGCGTGTGCTGGCTCATTTCACCCACGAGCATGGTCTCATGGCGCACCCACTTAGTTTACCCTTCACTGTGTGCCACCGTATAAAACCCCAACCTCCATCTTCTTTACCCATCAACGGACGGGCCTCTGGGCTGTTTCCAAAATTCACGAATACAAACGGTGCCACCGGCAGCATGGGTGTGCACCGGTCACCGTGGTGTGGTGCTTTCAGTTCCTTCGGGAAGACACCAAGAAGGGAGAATAGCTCAGCCGAACAGAACCTCTAGTTTATGTTTTTGAAGAATGGAGACGGTATTTTTACAAAAAAAAAAAACCTCCCAACAAGAACACATACACTGGCTTCCTCGGTGCACCAGCACCAATTGATTAGCTCTGCCTGCTGGAACACTCAGTTCTGCTGTGTGGGGCAAGCAGTTAGTGATGCCTGCCACCGGCAGGGCTGCAGGAAGGTGGGAAGGCAGATGACTCATGCCTCCCCTTGGAACAGCTTCCTGAAGTTTTGCTTTTCGAGATTTTGTTTTTCAGAGCTATAATTTTCCCAATTTTCTGTAAAAATCTTGCCATTCTTTTGTTGTCTGGCTTTTTATTTGAAAAGAGCTACTTCTGCAAAGAGAAGCGAGCTGACACCAGGTAGAATAGATCCACTTCAGATCCAACAGAACATGTGTGGAGGAGGCGGAGACAGAAAGCCACAGGGCCTCAGGAGGCACCTGCAGGTCCCCACTCAGACCTCAGTGTCCCGGGCTTTGAATTGGGCACTGAGCACAGGAGGAAGGCCCTTGCCCATGCTTCTGATGTTCTGGGCACCCCCAGAGGCTGAGCCCCACGGCATCCAGCACCAGGCAGTGGTGCTGCAGCAGGGGACACAGCAGGGACACTCCAGGCTGCCAGGCAAAGATCCTCCACCACGGGCGGTGGAGGTGTGAGAAGAAAGCAGCAGGAATGCTCTCCCACCCGCAGGCTCTCCAGAGAAAGCAAAATGAGCAAAGCAGCAGCAGGCAGGCGGCCTACTGCTGCCAGCTGAGGGAGGCGCCAAGAGGCATGGGCAGGGTGGGGCCCAGCGCAGGGCTTGGGAGGCCACTGCAGGCTCTGGCCTCAGTTTCCCAGTTCAGGCGGGGCCCTGTGAAGCGTTTCCATCTAGGGCTTGGGTGGGGCCCAGGCAGTGCTACCCCACGAGGGTACAGAAGCAGGTGGGCCCTCTACAGAGCTGCTCTGTGAGCAAGGGCACCATGCACGGCCAGCACACAGGGCCATGGGTGGCCTGCACCAGCGCCGGCATGTGCAGCGGGCCTGTGTCACCAGTGATGTGGGAATCAGCCGGCGAGTCCCTCCTCCAGAGGCAGCACTGGAGGAAGGCCATGGCCAAGGCAGCCTCCATGCTGCTGGCACAGGGCCATGTCCATCTAGGCAACCGCAGATATGCCCTGGGGAACAGGCACCGCCCGGGAAAGCCTGAGACACTGCAGGGACAGGGCCCACCCAGTGCCAGGGACACGCCACGCCAGTCCCTCGGGGCAGGACAGGGAGGACACTCAGGCTACACTGCTGAGGACAACAGATGATGACTAGGATCACAACAGTGACGGCCGCTTCCTCAACCATGTCACCGGCCCACTCTCACGATCTGGGGACTGTCCTGGCTCCAGTGACACAGAAGCCACGGCCTCTCATCCAGCAGCTAGGATGGCACTGAGGAAGGTTGGAGCCATGCACACAGGGATGAAGTGACTTCCTGAGGCCACCAGGCAGGGCAGGGAAGGGGGGGAGACACAGGGCCTCGACTCTGCCCCCACTCTAAACAATGCTCAATCAGCACCACCCAGGAGGGAGTGGGGAGAGTTCAGGGGTCCTGCAGACACAGGCAGGAGGCAGAACAGGGATGTCTGAGCCCCAGAGATGCAGAGGAGGGGTGCATGCACTGGACTCTGGGAAAATAAAACAGGGGTTTTTTGTTTGTTTGTTTCATTTTGATTTTTGAGACAGGGTCTCACTGTGTAGTCCAGGCTGACCTTGAACTCACTATACACAGCCCAGACTGGCCTTGAACTCCTAAGGATCCTCCTGCCTCAGCCTCTCAGATGCTGTGATTACAGGCAGGCACCACCATGTCCAGAATCAGGGACGCTTTGTCACTGAATCCTCAACCCAGGGAGATGCTCAAGGAAAGACTTGGGGTCTCACTCTGTGGGATGGAGAGAACAGAGCCCAGGCAGGGTCTGCAGCTGGACAGGTGGGGGCCTGCAGCAAGCCATGTCCAAGGGAGGCCGAGTCAGGGGAAGCTCTCCAGAGTCTTGCGGCCCGGGACCGGCTGGCACCCCCAATCCATCTCCCAGCCACACTGGGCACAACACAACCACAGCAAAGAGCCAGAAGGGGCAGAAGAGGCAGCCTCTCCCCATTAAAGGAGCAGCCTGCTGTTGCTCAGCAAGCTGGGAAAGAACCATGACTCAGGACCATAACAGGGACTCAGTTTTAGGGGTGGGACCACAGACTGGGCACCTGGGAGTGGCCTCAGACTCCTTGTTGGAGTCCTGTGGGGTGATCTGAACCCCACCAGTACTTCACTCCTGAGAAACTGTACCCTTAGGCTGTACCTCAGTTTCCCCTTTTCCATCCTCTGCCTTCCCAGTCAGAGACCCAAAGCTGGTTTACACCAACTACACAGAGGAGAGTCAGGCCTGGGCATGCATCTCAGGGAGCTCTGGCTCCTGCGTCGCAGGCTGCCCCAGGAAGGCAGGGAAGTCACAGAGGTCAGGGCACAAGTGACAGGGCTCCCGAGGAGAGACGCTCATGCCCCTGCCACTGCCACAAACATCCTGCGTCACCCACAGGGCCAACAGGAGAGTGGGAGGAGGCGGTGACCCGAAGCACCTGGCAGAGGGCACAGCAGGGCAAAGGGCAGGAGCCACGGAGCCCAGGGCTCCCTGAGGCTGAGCCCAGACAAGAGGTCACAAAGTGCGGGAGCAAAGAGGGTCGGCAGGGAGGCAGCAGAGCTGCCATGACAGCGACAAGTCACATGACAGCATTACAGGCAGGCGCTGCGCCAGGCACTGCCTTAAGCACCTGGGGTCAAGAGCCCCAGCCCTCACAAGACCACGAGCACTGCACACAGGACACAGTAGATGGCCACAGCAGCCACAGCAGGCGCCTGACTAGCAAAGCGCTTGTCGGCGATGTGACAACCGTAACAGCAAGAGTCTACCCTAGCACTGACTGCATGAAGATGCTCAATAAACAGAGGCACTGAGACCCAGGGCCTGGGGTATGCCTTAACCCGAGGCTGGTGAGGGAACTTCCCTGCCTCAGCCTCCTTGCCTGCAGAACGGGTTGATGGGGGAGTGGGCTGCCATGTACAGCTCCCACAATCTAAACCAAGGCAAGTCTCCCACAAGTGACCAGAACACGTCCATGCACGGCAATGACTTGGAAGGACATCTCAGGGCTCCAAACTGTGGAGGCCACACCCCACGCCCAGGGGGAAACGCCTTCCCAGGCCCAGGGAGGATCACAGCAGAACAAGAGGACACGCAGAGCAGTTGGCGCCTGCCTGCCATGCCCACCCAGCCTCACAGCCCTAAGCAGCAATGATACAGTGCCCAGTGGCAAGCCGTGCAGCAGGGCCAGAAGCTGCAAGTGGAGGACACAGGGCCTCTGCAGAAGGCAGAGGAGGGTGTGGGCGAGGAGCCGGGCAAACAACAGCTCTCTGCTCTGCACATACAAACCCACGGCCAGCCCAGCTCAGCCACACCCCAGCCTGCAGTGACCCAGCTCTCACCAGGCTGCTAAGCTGCCCAGGCTGTAGCTTTCCATCCCCCTGCCCCAGCCTCCAGAGTAGCTGGGATCACAAGTGTGCACCACAAACTCCCACCTAACCTTCCCAGCTTCAAAATGGGACCCAGCAATTTTACCAAATGCTCAGGATCCAGTACACCACCTGCCAAGGAGTACCCTGTGCCATGGCCACACCAGCCTGGCTCAGAATGAGTGGGTGGCAGGAAGGTCCAGAGCTGGCATCATGCTCAGGGATGTGCCTTACCGTGTGGGGCCGGGCTATCTGCATCGGGTAGGAGATGCCATGGGGCGGGTATCGGGGCTCGGCGGCCCTCCAGGTCTGTGCCACAGGCTGTGTGGATCCCGACATGGCAGTGGGGCTCCAGGGGGGCTCTGGGCCCAAGCCGTGCTCTCGGTCAGCACCAAGGGTCAGAAGGAGGCCCTGGTCATCTGCTCAGGAGTCACACTTGTCACGGGCATCTGCAGAGAAAGAGCAGGAGGGTAGACACACAATCGGCTCACCTGCCCGCACAGGGAACTAGGAGCATCCTCCTCAGGGAGCCATGGAGTCCAACCAGGGCAGAGCTGGCTCCCAGCAGCCCCGGGACCCAAGCACTGAGGTTGTGATCACGTCCCTGTCCCCACTGCCACCCTGGGCAGCCTCTTTCCCAGCCTCTGGGACTTTCCAGGGCTCAGGGGCAAAGTTCTCCAAAAGTTCCTGGCAGGGACAGCTCAGCTCACAGCTGCCGGCGCGGACCCAGAGGTCACCAGAGGGAGACACACGAGTGCCTGTGGTGGAGAGGCCAGGTCGGCTCAGGCAGGCCACAGTTCACACAGAGCATGAGCCCAACAAAGCCCCCGGCCCACCATGCTGTGACGGGGCACGAGAAGACATGAGGGTGACAGAGGCATAGGGGGTCAGGGGACACAGAAGGCCGGACAAGAGGTGTTGTTCCCACAGAGGCTGCAGCAGCCGTGCTGAAGGTCGGCAGGGGCCTGACAATGCAGCCTCACCTGCAGACCTGGGAAGGGCCCGCGGCCTTCTCCTTCCCGGCTGCTGCCCCAGAACCAGGAGATCCAAGGGGCTCCCCAATCCAGCCCCTCCCGCAAGAGTTGCAGCACCCAGCATCTGGAGGTGGTCGGGATGAGAAGGGGACAAGGACAGATGCCCGGCTTGCCACACCCGTCCTGACCACCCCTGCCCTGCCCTGGAGGCTGCCAAGGTCATCAGGATCCTAGTGACCTGCCCCTTGGCAGTCTACGGTGCAGGAAAAATTAAGATCACTGCAGCCACCACAGAGGAGTGACAGTAGCCCTGCTGTAAGACACCTGCTGGGGGCTCTGGCTACATCCCACTCTCAGCCCACCTGTGACCACTGTGGTCCTCACTTTGCTTCCCAAGCTCTAGGATTGGCCCTGTGATCCAGGCCTGGCCAATCAGATCCCTGCAGCTCCAGTGCTTGTGACCCAATCCCAGCCAATGAGTCAGTCTTGGACTCATGGGGAAGACCTCGGGACCAGGTATATCTTGCAGGACTGGGAACTGTAGAAGGGAAGCCTGGAGCTCCCAGGGCTGCAGATGCCCAAGAATGACACACATAGGAGGTCAGCAGGGGCAGGTGTCACCAACAGGTGGGACTTCAAACGCTGACAATAGAGGACTTCAGGGTCACACCAGACGCACTGTCCATCTGGCCACAGCAGCAGGGCGCACACAAAACTGTATAAACAAGTGACGGAATTGCCTCCCTCTGCCATCCCCAACCGCGTGGCCTTGGGCAAGCTCCCTCGAGAGCCTCAGCGCGACCTCCAGTAGTGGACACTACTGTCCGTCTCAGGGCACCACAGATGCCACCCCGGGGAGGTGTGCCCCCATGCTCTGTGCCTCCTCTCACAAAAGACTGGACCAGCCAAGTCTTCGGAGACTCACCCCAGCAGCCCCAGCCCATGCCCCCACACACGGCTCCTCACCAGGAGCTGAGCCACCCCCACCTCCAGCCTTGCCAACCTCAACTTTTTTTTTTCGGTACCGGGGATTGAACTCAGGGCCCTAAGCTTGCCAGGCAAGCACTTTATTCTACTGAGCTATCTCCCTGGCCTCTCAGCCTCAATCTTTAAGAAAAAGTCCAGCAGCTTCTCAAAACGTTCAGTCTAAAATTAATTACCGTAGCTGGTCTGGGCAGAATCAGGGCAGGGTGTGGAGAGAGCCTGGGGAACAACCAGGGAGAACCTGGCTAAGTTCCCTGAAAGATAGGACCAGACAGGACCAGGAACCATGGGGGCTCAGTGACCCCAGTGACCTGGTTACCTTGCTGCCCGCCGGTCAGCCTCACTGAAGGCTCATGCCCCCACCCAGGTGGGCTCAGTGCAAGGGATAGAGGCTCAGAGCCAGGCACCCTGGGGTGTGCAGGGGATAGATGGCAACCCCAGGGAAAGATAGAGAAATGTCAGGAGCAAGTTCTGAAACACCGATAGGAGAATCAGGGAAACGGGGAGGGACAGAGTGCCAGGGAGGGCACGGCTGGACAGCAGCCCAGAGGGACTGGGCAGGCAGGAGGCCTCCAGTCCCCAGGCCAGGCTAAGGATGGGTCTCGTGCTGGGGACACAGGGAGCCGCAGGAGATGCTTGAGGGCCAGTCTCATGGCAGGTCCCAGGGCAGTAAGTGAGCCAGAGGCAGAGCGGCTGCTACAGCATCTACAGCAGGAGGGCCCTGGCCAGTTCTGGCTGTGGGAAAGAGAAGGGAAGTGGCCAGACAGCGTGAAGGCCAGGGAGGAAAGGCCTCAGGCCTTGCGAAGCCCTGGCCACGGGGGACGCCACAGCCCACACAGCTTAAAGGACAGCTCCCACAGGCGCAAATTGGGCCGGCAGGGCCTGCTTGTCCCAGTCACGGCAGGCGGACATTCATGCCCGCACATGTGGGGACGGAGTCAGGGTGCTGGCTCTCTGAAATCCCCCGGGAATGCATTCCACAGACCTGGAAAGTCACCCTGGAACTGAGGCGCCCACAGGGCACGTGCTACCGGGGGAACACCTGCACAGGGCGGGTTTCGGTGCAACATGGGCCTGAGCAGGGTGGCCCAGACAGGAGGGAGTCAGGAGCCGGCAGCCGCCGGCCTCCCTGGTGTGCTCAGGGTCCCAGTAGGATATGGTAAGATGGCCCATCCCCACAGACACAGCACCCGAGGGCAGGGGCCAGGCCTGCTAGTCCCCAAGGAGATGGCAGGGCCACCCAAGACCTGACCTGAAAGTGCCCCAATAGCAGGGCGGACAGGTGCCACCCCAATGGATCCAGGGCTCCTGCTCCAAGACCTCAACTCCTGGCACTGAGCCTGTGCTACACGTGCCTATTACACGCTGTGTCCTCCACGTCCTCACCTAAGGATGGTCCTAGGGGTGCAGGCCCTCTTCAGATAAGGCCCCATCTTATCTGAGGACATCTACAAGACCACACTTCCGAGGAGGGCAAACTGGTGAAGCCAGCCGATGCCCAAGGGCCAGGGGCAGAAGATGCCTGCTCCACCTGGGCAGGTGTCCCATCCCAGGGGCCTGGCCCACAGAACACATCCAAGGCAGCCTGGGGATGGGGGTGGGGCAAGAGTCATGCCTCCCCTTGGCTTTCCGGAGGGCTGTGAGACATGGGATCAGGTCAAGCACTCAAAGGCCACCCCTAGACCAGCCCAGAGCCCAGCCCTCAGGTGACCCTGAAATCTGGAGAGGCCCCACACCTTGCCCCGGTGACCTTGTGTTGAATGACCCACACTGAGGTGACACAGCAGATAGCAGTGCCCGAGCCCTGCCCTCAGAGGTGGACCTCCTCTGGCCAGGCAGTACGGGAAAGGCTCCAGGTGGCAAAAGAGAGCAGTGCCATGCAAAAACAGACCCAGAGACGGCTGGAAACCAGTGTGACACTTGTGGTAACCTCATGGGATGCCACCAGGAGGGGACACAGCTGTGCAAAGGCTTGAGGTGCAGGGCGACAGGATGAGGGCAGCAACTGGACAGGGGCACAGGGCTGCAGGGACTCAAGTGGCCTCTCTGACAGACAGGCCTGGGGCCCACTCATAGTTTCGTGCATCAGGGCTGCATGAGTCTACCATAAAAACTTCCCTCCCCTGGTATGGCTGAGAACAGTGGGCACAGCCTCAGAGGGTACAGTGGGAGGGCTCTGGAGCTTAGTAACAGTGGCCTGAGCCCCAAGGAATGGTACTCGCCACTCACCCGGGCAGACCCAGGACAGATGCCACTGCAGGAAGCCACTGGCCCCCAAGGAAGTCTGCCCCCAGCCCGGCTATGCCAGCTCCCAGGAGGACCTACCTGCCCATGCTCACAGTGGCACCAGGAAGACAAAGCCGCCCACAGCTGGTTTTCTGCCCCAGCTCAGCCCCCTCAGGCTGTGTGGGCAGCAGAGTCCTACCTGCAGAGGATACTAAGGCACAGCAGGAGCCCTGCTTACTGGGACCCAGGGGCAGCATGCATCTGACCACACACCAGGGCCGAGAGGGCTGAGGGTGGAAGGGACAAGTGTGTGAGAGGAGAGCTGAGAGTGAACGGCTGCTGGGAAGGACAGACAGGAGGGAGGGAGAGCAGGACACGGTGGGTGAGCAGGTGGGTGGACACAGGGTAGGACATACGGCGTGACGGACCTAGAGACAGACACACAGACAGCTGAGAGAATGGAAGGGCAGAGGAGCAGATATGGATGGCGGGAAGGACAGACACGGATGAAGTGAATGGATAGATGAAGGGTGGATGAGCAGATGAGAAGATGGAAGGCACAGAAGGAGGGATGGACGGAAGAGGGAAGGAGGGTGAGTGGGTGGGGGATGGGTGGACAGAGGAACAGACAGATGGAAGGAAAGGTGGCTCGGTGATAGATGAATGGGTGGATGGGTAGATGGACAGAATGAAAAAAGGAAGGAAAAAAAGGAAGGAAGGAGGAAATGGGTGGATGGATACATGGATCTTACCTTGTTCCACATTCTGGGTCATTTCTGCTCCCACTGCTTCAACTGCACCCCAAGCCTGGAGCAAAGACCCCCTCAACCTCTGGCCCCCACACCCATGCCCACACAGCCACTGCCCAGCCCCAGCCCCCAGGGCACTGAGGAGACCCCACCTTCTGCCCACACATGTAGCACACACTGCACTCCACGCAGGCTTGGGAACGGCGGCCCCAGAGCAGCACCTGCACCGAGTGGGCGCCCTAAGGATCTGAGCACCGGCAGGACCAAAGCACAGGGCACACACCTCCACACCAGCACCACCCACAGAGTCCGGACCACAGCGCCCGTCACCCACAGCAGGAGGACACGGAGCTCATCAGCCCTGTGGAATACTACTCAGCCAGTCAAAGGGCCTTAGAAAAACCACAAAAGCAGGACACAGAGCACAAGAAACTAGATGCAACATACAAAGGGTGGGCTTCTGCCTGCATAAGGCCCTGTGACAGCAGAGGTACTGGGCTCGGAGCCCCGCAGCACCTGGCCCTCAAGCAGTGCTGGCATCAGAGCAGAGCTGGCCCAGAGCTGGCCAGCAGGAAGGAGTGAGTGGCAGCGCCCTTGGGGCTGAACAGCAAAGTGAGCGCCACACCCTGGGCACAGGCACAGAGTCCATAGTGCTCCAGTGCACCCCTGGAGCAAGGACACCTCGCAGCTCACCAGATCCCCAAGGCCACGGCCCTCCTTGCTGGAGATAGTGGGCCTGTGCCAGCCCGCAGCACCTGCACTGCCTGCCCCCCCCCAGGGGGCCAGGCGGCAGCGGCTACATGTGCATTCAGCTCCACACCCTGCCTGAGACACAAGGGACGTCAGGTGGCTCTGATTCCCACACCAAGCACAGTAGCCCAGTTCAGCAGGTCGGCACCCAAGGTTCCAAGACACCGCCCTGGCCAGAGGCTACATAGCCAGACTGGGACGCCTCTGCCCAGTGCAAAGGAGGTGCCGGCCTCCCCGGCCCAGAGCAGCTCCAGTCAAGTTAATCTGTACATCTGTGAGCCTTGGGCCTGGGCCAGCTGGCCACTCCCTCCAGTCAGCTCCAACCCCCCTCCCATGCTCTTTCTTTTTCTTTTCTTTTTTTTTTTTTTTCCCTTCTTTTTGAGACAGGGTCTCACTATGCAGTTCAGGCTGGCCTTAAGCTCACTTTGTAGCTCAGGCTGGTCTTGAACTCACAACAATCCTCCTGCCTCAGCCTCCTGAGTGCTGGGATTACAGGCCTGCACCACCACACCCAGCTTCCATTTCATTTTAAAAGGAAGTGAGAGCAAGGGACCCTGGGTCGCCCCAGGGCCGCCCCCATCCCCCTTCACCCCAGACAAGGGTTGCTCTTCCCCAGGCTGCACTTTCCAATAGCTGGGACCCCCAGCTGGCCACCAACATACAAGGGCAGGGCAGAGGGAAGGGTGCAGGGACAGACATGGGGCCCAGGGGCTGTGGGGCAGGATTCGGAGGCGGCCGGGACCTGGGCTTTCTAAGGGATAGGGCTGGTCCTCCCCATTCCACTGTCTGCACCGGAAGGAACCAACAACCAAGGAGGAAACTGTCCCCACCTCCGCGCTGAGTGACCCGGGAGGACAAACACTGTAGAGTTTCGCTTAGGTGAGGTGAGGAAGCCACTGAACTCAAGAGAAAGGAGAACAGCATCTGGGTCTGGGGTCCACACCTGTAACCCCAGTGACTCAGGAGGCAGAGACAGGATGATCCCAAGTTTGAGCCCAGCCTGGGCAACTCAGCAAGATCCTGTCTCAAACTTGTGACAACTTTTTAAAAAGGGATCAGAGGTGCAGCTCAGTGCAAAGGCTGCCACGGGTACCACACCTGACCGTCCCGCAGCGTGCTGAGAGCTGAGGGCTGAGGCCTCCAAGCGGCCTTCTCACCTCAGTCTCCCACAAGGCATCTTCATTTAGACAGTCCGGGAGTGGAACTGAACCACTGTCTGGGCCTCTGTTCCCAGGCGCAAGCTGCACCCAACACACAGCTGCCGGAAATGGGCCCTCCCCACGGCCCCAGGCGGCTTTCTGAGGGATTTACAGGGTCGATCCACGCATTCCAGGGCAGATCTCGGGAGACGCCAAGCGCATGTGAACCAGGACAAACGCTCCTGTGGCTAAGAATAGCCACCTGCTACAGCAATGTGATGTCCACCACAAACAGGGCCGCTAGCCACACATACCCCCAGGCTGGACCCTCCCACCCAGCCAGGCCAGAAGGGACCCAGCAGCCACCCAGACCTGACCTTCGGACAAAAGGGGAGGACCTGCCTCGTAGGGGCCAGGCCAGTGCTCCAAGGTCTGTATCACAGATTGATATGCAGCTGACAGCAGAGCCACCATCAGATAGCCCTGTAGCCCAGAGCCAGGCGATAAATGGGCTACAGGGATCCAAGCAGCTGCAGCTGGGTTAGAAATCCGCCTGCGCCTGTATCAGAGCAGAGGGGCCCGACTAGAAGGCTCCAAGAGCAGAGTACAAAACACACTGAGGTCAGGCTACTCTTGGAGCCTGGGCTCCAGGCAGGCTGGGTTGCGAGGACTGGGGGGTAAAAAGGACAGGGCCCATAGTACAGCAGGGGCAGGCCCACAGCCAGACCCTACAGGCCCAGAGCCGAGAGCAAAGCCAGAAAGTCTGGTTTGGAGACCTCTTCTTCATTTCTGAAAGCTGCAGACTATAAACCCTCCCCCATCCACTGGTCTGGCAGCAGGAGCTTAGGACAAGGGGCCACCAGAGCCACCATTAGACAGGGTCAGCACAGGGCCGGGGGGGGCACCATCAGCAACACCCTGCACCCCACTGGAATAGGATGAGCTGGCCACATAGGGCAGGGCCACATAGGCACCCCAGCTCAGCCCCATCTTCAAAGCATGCATGGGGTGACAGCTGCTACCCTCTGCCCACCAGACACCCCAATTTCCCTTCTCCCTTCCTGCATCCCCAGCCCCAGTACGGTGTCTGTGGGAGGCTGACCTTGGTCCCAAGGTCTGGCCAGTGTTCCCAGTCCAGACCACACTGGCTACAGTGGCTGGCTTGGGTGGAGAAGCAATTCCCAAGCTGGGCCGACAAACGCTGCCTGTGGTTTAGGCCAGAACACAGGGAGAAGCTCCCCTCCTCTCCCCTCCCCTCCCCTCTCTTCCCCTTCCTTCCCCTTCCCTCCCCTCCCCTCCCAGGCCACTGAGCTGTACCTGTGCCCTAGGAGCACCTGGGTCCAGCCGTGCCTGAAGCCATTTTCAGTCAGGGGAGCCTTTGTGTTCACAAGTGCAGGAGAAACAGGAAGTCTACCAGTTGCCACCAGAGACCTAGAAAAGCAGCCTCCCCCAGAACTCCACTGCTAGGCTGCCTGGGGCTGCCAGAGCTAGATCTTGCGCCTCCTGGTTGCTAAATAACAGGATTTCTTGGGTGCCAATCTGGCACCAACAGTGGCTCTAACGGAGACGCAGCTGGCAGGGATCTGGGTCACCCCGAGAGGCCTGCACACCCCGCCTGCAGCCCCACACAGTAGGTAACCAGAGCCACCCGGGTTTCTGGAGGAACATCCTGATCCCAAGCTCCAAAGGGGACACCTGCCCAGCTGCAGCGCAGGTGTGCTGTCTTGGGTGCCTGGGCTGTACACACACAGGGCAGGCAGCCTTGCCCACCATGGCCCCAGGGGCCCCTGGCTTCCTGGCCAGACTGGAGGATACAACTTGTCCCCAAGCAGGAATAGCTCTGCAAAGCTGGTTTCCCTCAGTCCTGTGTCCCACCTTGAGCCCAGCACCCACAGGCATCAGCTGTTGGACCAGTAAACACCTCTCCTGTGGGGTGGTGTCTCCACGACCTCCTGCCGCATCACCCAGCCCGGCTCTGAATGCCGGGGGTCCCCAACACCAGGCACTGGCTCCAGCCCTGGCAGGGCTCCAATTTCCTGTCAGCCCATCACACAGCTGCCAGCCAGCCTGCTTTGGGCCTGAGCTTCCCTCTCTGTCACTAACACCCGGCAGAAGAAGGCATGTGAGGAGAGGGGCAGAGCAGGGCTGGAGGGATGCAGCCTAAGCAACACGTCCTCTGCCAAGCGTGGACCATGGGTCACGTGACATCCTCCTGGGACCCTGGAGCACTGGTCCCCACCTCCAGAGGCCAGGGTCACAGGCCACATCCGCTTCCCAGGGCTGCCCTGGAAGTGACCACTAAGCAGGTGGCTTCAGACAACAGAAATGTATTCTCCGGGCTCTGGAGGCCGGAAGTGTGTGACAGCAAGGGTGACTGGGGCAGGGCTGGGCTCCACCCACGGCCTGATCCTCCCGCCTCCCTCGCTTCTGGTGGCCATCACTCTTGTCCCTGTCCCCTGCTTCACAAGGTCTCCCCTGTCTCGGCTCATCCCTCCTAGGGATGTGGGTCGCGAGACTCAGACAGGGCCGCGCGGGGCCAGGGTGCGCTCCTCACCGACCACCTCTGCACAGATGCTTTCTCCAGGCGCTGCTGCTGCTGCCCAGCCTAGACAGAGGACCTGCGACTGCCTTCAGGGCCCACCCCTCAGCACGCACTCACAGCCCTGCCCGGCTCTACCCAGCTGGCACCAGCAGTCCCCAGGACGAGGACACCCTCTCACCAAGTGGTCCCAACAGTCCGGCAGATGCTAGGCCCTGGCCTCCTCTGGATGACAAGAAGCAGGATTCTTACGTCTGCACCTGCACCTCCGGGACAGGCCAGCCTGCCAATAACTTACTCATGTCACAGGCTCAGATGTGGGGAGGGGACCCGGAACCCCAAAGGCCAGGGCCAGGACCCGGCCAGGGCTCGGTGCCTGTGTTCCATGGGGCTGTCCAGGAGATCACACTTGACCCCAGAGGCCCTTCATGGCACTTCTCTAGTTCCTGCCAGCCGTGGCCGGGCCCCCACAGCCGCCCACCCAGCTGGGGCCACAGAGGGCCCATTATGAAGCCATAGAGGGGACTGAGCTCAGCCGGGAAGGGGCAGGCCTGGGACAAAAGGCTGATTGTCATGCAAATGGTGGGGAAGGAGGGGCAGCTCTGCTTGCCAGCCAGCTTCAACGTGCTGGACTCGGGCCCAAAGAGGGGCCCTCAGCCTGGGAAGCAAACGAGGGGCGCTGGGTGAGGAGGCCCCGCTACCCGGCTGCCGCCTGCCTTCTGCCCAGCTTCAGGAAGGGAACACCTCAGGGATGAGGTCACAGGGGTCGTGTCCAAGACCCGAGTTCCAGGCTGGCAAAGCAGCCACAGAGGCAGGGGCTCTGTGCTTGCATGGGATCCAAGCCCCGGGAAGGGGGAACCCAAGGAACACCTTCTGGGCAGTTTCCTGGCACCACACCTGCTGCTCAGAGGCTACCAGACCAGGATGCTTGGGACTTACACTCAGGACAGGACGGGGACAGAGGAGGCGAGTGAAGCCTCAGTCTCCCTCAGGCAAGGGGCCGGGAAGCAGCACTGGGGCAGAGGCATCCAAGAGGAGGGGGCAAGTGCGAGGCCTGGAGGCAGGCAGGTCTCAGGTGAGAGCCTGGAGAGGCCAGGCGCCCCACCCCTCAGCTCTCAACGCTCTCCCCAGCGAGCCCAGGTCTGGCAACACAGCCTCCTGCGCTCCACTCCGTGAGGCGGATGGAGACTGCCCACAGGACTCCCAAGGGCTCCTGCTGCCCTCAGCACCAGCCCAGGGGCAGGGAAAGAGGCACAGGTGTGCGAAGAGGATGGGCCCAGCGAGGACACAGACTCCTGGCTGCTGTCCAGCCTGTGTCCAGGGCGGCCAGCCCAGCTTCCCCCTTGCAAAGTGGGGTCACACAGTGCCCTCCAAGGACACTGCTGGGCCCAGCAGCCAGAGCTCTGCTTTTAGAGCTCTTTATTTTGAGGTAACTTGTCTATAAACAGCATTAGCTAAGAACACAGGGACATCCTGAGGTCCCACATCCCTCCGCCCAGAGTCACTCTCTCTCTCGGGGAACTGGAGTTTATTATCAGCTCAGGACCAGGAAAGGGAAACAGCGTGCACACGAGTGTGGCACAAGCCACACACACCGATCTATACACACGTCCGTTCAAAACACGTGTGCAGGCCTTGGTGGCCACATAATCCCTGTGGCCCATATCCATTCCGGGTGCCCCTCAGTATGCAGGGAAATCAGATGCTGAGGCCAGGTGGGGGACCACACACAGCCCCCCGCTACCCCGCCACACTCAACAAGGCTGGGGCCACTCAGAGCCATTCTCAAAGACAGGCAAGCGGCCTGGACACTGGGAAAGCCCTGCTAGCTCCTGCTGGCCTAGGAGAGGAGGCCTGGGCCAGCCACCAATCAGCATTCAGTGTCCTGTGCGAGCCCAGGATGGCTGCCACCTGGGCAAGAGGATGGCCCTGCCCCCATGAGGATATGACTGAAACATGGGAGACCCGGAACTCAAACCCGACCTGGGATCTTACCTGGGAACCCCCTATCCCAGGACTCCTCTTGGTCCCCAAGCCACACCTGCAGCCTGCCTGGGGTCTGACCACAACCGTTCCACAAGGGCTGGAAAGCAGGTGTCAAACCCTGGCCCCCACAAGTGCTGATGGCGCCTAACCTGCATTCCCAGGCCTGTTCATTAAGCCACATAACCTATGGCGTGGGGACCACCGCACGTCCATCTGCCAGATGGTAAAACTAATGCTGAGACAGGAAACTGCATGCCCAGGAAGAAGAGGGTGCACAGCCAACCAGTCTGCCTAAGTCCAACCTAAACCTACACCTCCTTTGCATCCGCTACCCCCACCATGCACGGCCCTCACTACTGCCCCACTTCACAGACAGGGAAACCAAGATGAGGAACAGAACCAAGACCTTTTGGGAAGCCCCACCCCACCCATGCCCTGCTGGGACTGTCCAGGTTCCCTGCAGCCGCCCTCCCACCTGGCACACCCAGGCCTCTGGACAAGTCCCTCCCTCATCCCCAACTCACAACTGAGGGCTCCTTGTGAGTGCAGGGAGCTCCGCCAACTTTCCAGTGTTGCTCCGGCTCCCCTGCCAAGGCCCCGGGCAAGCCTGGGCCAGTGGCACTGATTTTAAACCAGACGGAGGCAGCAAGCCAAGAGCCACCTCGGTGGGGAGCCAGGAGTGGGGCCGGGTGGCAGCACTGCACCTGGCCTCCCAGGCATGGCCCACCGCAGCCCAGCCAGCCTGGGGATACCACATGACAAGCCCCCACCCCAGTACTCCTTCTGGACTTCAGCAACTTTGTCTGATTAGACCAGACATCACAGCCATTGTCCCACGAGCATGGGCCCCAGTGACTGTCCAGGCCCTCAGTCTGGCTGGCCCACGTCCACAGGGCCCCAGAACTGGCCCAGGGCCACCACAGCCAAGACAGGATGGGGGCTCCACGCGGGGAACTGCAGGGACCCCTGCGTGGTGTCCCACACCCACACCCCACAAGCCACAGCCCCCCACCTGTGGTCACCTCCCCCAGGCCTGGGGACAGGGCCGCAGCATCTCCAGCCCACCACCAAGCCCATAACTTCTCTTACCGAGCACACGCATGGCCTATGCGGGCCTTGGCCGCGCACAACTTGACGGAACTCTGCACACAAAGGGGGTGCGATGGTCAGCAGGCTTGCCCGATGGCCTGGGGGGCACCCCCTGCACCCCAGGCCCAGCCCATCCTGCCGGGCCGGCACCGCACTGCACAGCACAGCACACACAGAGGCCGCTCCCTTCCCGCGAGACTTGGGCTCCCCGGCTCGGGAGCTGCTGCAGGAGAGGCGGCTGGGCTGGTCCCCCCCAGCTTCCGGCCCGGCGGCCCCCCGAAAGCACAGGAGGCCAAGGCCCGCCGGGGACAACCTGCAGGGCTGCCAGAGCCCACCGCAGGCCGCCACCACCCAGACGCAGCCTCCACGGTGCTCCCCGCTACACTCTAGGCCTATAAACACAGGGAATTACATAAGTCCACCCCTCTTGTTTGGAAGCCAAAAGTACAAGCTTTCTCTCCCGGCCCTGGCAGTAAGTAATAATTCCTCATCGCCATGGTAACCCTGGCGGGCTTCCAGCCGACTCCGGCTGAACACTGCGGCTGAACACTGCGAGGCCTTTTTATAGCTCGGCTAGCAAACCTCTTCACTCTGCGCCCGGCAGGAGGACCAGCGCCAGTCCCGGCCTCCCCTCCTTTAACCGTTTCCTCCCAGCCGGACGGCCTGGCGCCCCAGAGCGACCACTCTATGGAAGCCAGAGGCTGGCACTGCCCATCTGTCCCAGGCCTCAGTGGCAGCAGCAGCCCTGTATTTCTCTCCTCCCTTCACTCTCAGAGGAAGAAAACAAGGCCTGGGGTTCTGAACCGGGTTCATTTCAGGGAGAGGCCTGGGGAAGAAAGGCAGAGTTGGACACATGCCTGTACACACACATGTACACGCGCACACACACACAGGATGCAAAGGCGGTGTGGTGGTCCGCTAGCAGTCAGGCTCCCACCTGTGTGACTCGGGGACATGCCTGAGCACCTCCCATGTCAGCTGCAGCCAGGTGAGGGGCTCTAGGGCTTAGGGACTCCAGCATAAGGCCCAGGGCCGCGGCCAACTGTCAGGAAACACAGGTTAGCAGAACAGTCCCAGGTCCAGATCCCAGCTGGACCCCCAGCACCAGGCTCTCACTGTCCTTCGTGGCGGCACGTGGCAGGGACCCAGCCGGTATGGGCCACATATCTGCACCAAGTATGCTACACCATGGGTGGATCAGAAAAGCCAAGAGCCATCCCCATGCCAGGACAGGGAAACCGAGGCACAGAACAAGGTAGCCAGCTCAAAGCCAAACAACAGCCCAGGCCAGCCTTGGACTGGAGGACCAGGAGCTTGTCCTGGTCCATTGGAGCTGGCTCGGCTGGAGCAGCTGGACGCCAGGCAGTGTCACTCTGCAGCTACCTGCGGTCATCCTCCCGCAGATGCTGAGGAGCATAACGTTTGTTGAGCGACTTAATGACGATGATGAATCACGGAAACCCAGAAGCAGCCTTGCAGCCAGAGCCAGGCTCACAGCAAGGCCACGTGTGGCGAACCGCTCAGCAGGCACATTCCTCTGCCCCTGGCCAGCGAGTCCCAACAGGCCACTGCCAGGACCCGCCTACTGGCGACCGACACAGAGCCAGGGGCCACTGGAGTCGTAGCAGCTAACGCAGCAGGTTTGGAGAAGAGACCCAAGCCAGGCCCAGCACTCCAGAAGGCTGGGGCAAGAGGATCCCAAGTTTGAGCTATTTCTGGGCAATTTAGGCCGTCTCAAAAAAAAAAAAAAAAAAAAAAAATGAAAGAGGGCAGAGAGACACCAGGGATATAGTCAGGGCAAAAGCCTTAGGGTGAATCCACAGGAACCCTCTCCCACACAGGAATATGGCCTTGACCCAGGCAGTGGGGAGACACACACAGAAACATAGTACTTTGGACAAGAAGCTTGACAAAAACACCCATGTGACCTTAGATACCACTCGCATGCAAAGAAACTCGGGCATCAGGCCAACCAACTGACCGGAGGCTGCCAGGGCCAGGGAGGGGTTACAGGACAGGACCCTTCACTAGACAGGGCCTCCCTGGGGTGAAGAGGACATTCTGAAGCAGCCAGAGGCGCAACATCACAAAAACACTACAAGATAACAAGCTTGTGCTGGCTTAGGCCATCTATTTCACATCAACGAGCCCCACTCCCAGGAGAGGAACAGATGGATCTACTGCGCTGCTCCCAGCCACTCCCAGCCTCTGCCCCAGCCCTCCCACTAGGCAGACTCCAGCCCTGCCCAGGAACGGGCACTCGCGGTGCCTGGCCATGTGCCCCAGGTGCTGGGAAGCCAGCAGTTGCAAGGACTCCAAAACCTTGTGTGGATGAACATGGAATTCACAGCTTGACCATCACGCAAGGGGCTGGCTCCTAACAGCAGCCCTTCACCGTCCTTGGTGCCAGGGCCAGAAACCCCCACCCAGCACCGACAGCGGGGCCCCTGGTGGCTCCTGTGTCACCAGCTGGTGGCCACCCTGCCCGGCCTGTCTCCCTCCACAAAGGCTGCCCTGGGTGTCCTCTTCTCTTGGGCCCAGAGCGACCTAGCAAGCTCATCCTAACCGGGATAACATGGCCAAAGCCCTCTGTCTGAACAAGGCCAACAGCACATTGCTCAAGGGTACACACCTCAGCCCATGGCCCTCTCAAGACTCTCAATTTGGGGACCCAGAGCTGTCCCTCGCCACCTGCCAGTCTCAGGGCCCTGACTTGCTGCTGCTGTAAAGGGACCAGAGGCGAACCAGTCGGTCAGTCTGTCTGTCTGACCGTGTGTCTGTCTGTCCGTCTGACTGTCCCAGGAGCTGTGTGAGCAGCATCTACTCTAACCTTAAGACTCTCAGTAGCCACGCCTGCAAGCTGAAAACAACTGCAGGGGCAGTGGCTGCAGGTGTAGTAGGGACCTGTGCCTGGGTGGCAGCAGCTAGACAGGACACCACCCCACACCAGCCAGGCTCCCTGCATCCACTGCAATCCTACAAGGTGCTGTTATCCCCATAACTCAGATGGGGAGACTGAGGCATGAAGTCACGAGGTGGCACCAACCATAAGCCATCCTGGCCTCTCTGTCCCCATGAGGACCCACAGCACACAGTGCAAACACAGCTCCTGACTTCCGGACTGGCACCTGCAGAGACACTGGATGTGACTTCCTAAGACTCTGGACCTTCCGGAACATTCCACGGGACCTCCTTTTTCCTAGCTGCTCTCAGAAAATGTCAGACACGTAAGGAGTTTTTTCACTCTCCTTCCAGACAGCAAACTCCCCAAACACAAATGCGGTCAGCATGCAGAACACTCCCTGAGCGCACCGGCTAGTCGCCAACCCTGAATGAAAGGGCAGAGCGCAGTACTGAACTTGACCTTGGCCTCTGCCCTGGAGGTGCCAGACCCTGAGGGCCAGGGGCTCCAACAGCCTCAGGCCAAAAGTCAGGAGGCATCGGTGGGGTCTGCACTGCCTGCAGTGCTCCTGGAACCCAAAGGCCACAGGGCCTGCCTCTAAGGGGAGACCAGACCAGGGCCTCTTGACCCAGAGCAGCCGCTGTGTGCTGGACGCTGGAACAGCTCTGCAGCAATCCGGGTGCTGCGGCAGGAATGTGGGTCTTAGGGGGCTGCAGTGGCACCTGCACAGCACTACAATCTGCAGGCCACCTGGTTAGTACCTGCTGTGCCACCTGACAGCTCACCTAACCTCGCTGTGTCCTCAGTTTCCCTGCCTGGCCAATCAGAACAGCACCCACCTCGGAGCTTCCACAGGAGCTGACCATGATGTGACACTTAGCACACAGCCTGGCACGAAGCAGCACCAGGACACAAGGGTGTCACTGGACATTAACACAGTCGGTGACAGGCTGGGCATGGTGGCACAGCCTATAATCCTAGCACTTGGAAGGCTGAGGCAAGAGGATGGCTTCAAGTTTGAGACCAGCCTGAACTACAAAGCAAGCTCAAGGCCAGCCTGAGCTGCATAGTGAGACCCTGTCTCAAAAAGACAAAGTGACAGTGACAAGGACACAGTCTCGTGCAGCGCAAAGGTCAGCAAAGTAGTTTTCATACTAAACACAGCACTTGTGCACTTTCCACGCGCTGACCCCTCCCGAGGAGGGTATAGCCCCATCCCCCCTTCCAGGCAGATCCCCAAGACTGCTCTGTCCCGGTGCTGTCTGCATGGCCAGCACCCAGAGCATGTGTCCCACCACTGCACAGCCACCCCAGAAAAGCAGGGTGAAGGGGACCAACGCCTGGGCAGCCAGGAAGGAAGAGGTGTGAGCCCTGGCTGGGGTGCAGGCGTCAAGCCAGAGACACACCAGGCGCTGTGGTGCACACTGCGACCCCAGCACTGGAGAGACTGAGACAGGAAGATCCCTGTAAGTTTGCAGCCAGCCTGGGCTACACAGTAAGTTCAAGGCCAACCCTGTCTCAGTGGCTTTCCCAATCAAAAAAAGACCAGTCACAGGTGAAGATACATCAACACAAACAATCCCTTCATAGCTAGGTGAGTTCCCGTGGGCCGAAAACGCCCCAATTCCCACACAGGATAACCTGTAAGCTGATGCAGGAGAATCCAGGCTTGTCGTCTCTCTCTGGGCTCCATGTCCTCATGTAAGGACAGGGGTCACCCACACCTCACAGCGTCTGGAAGGTTAAATACATTGCAGCACCTAGAGGGCAACACAGTTGGCACTGTGAGCCGGGCACAATTACCGCATTCGTCTGCAGCAACTTCCACCTGGACGAGACTTACAAACAGATACGATATAAAGTCAAGGCCACCCAAGTCGCCAGCCAGAGTCTGGGGCTGAGCACAGCATCTAGATGAGGTCCAGGCACCTGTCATCCATCAGCGCCACCAGCCCACCCACTGGGGGAGGGACTGGCCTGCGTGGGAGCGGAGGGTAAAAAAAAACCTCCTGATCAGGCAGGCACCCAGCCCCAATTATGAATCTGATGTAATTAGGCACCCCACTAACTCCAGCACTTGTTTATTTACGGGATTGCCTATTTAATTTACAGGTCTCCTGCCCTGAAAAGTCATCTTAGCTAACACCCCTGCAGCAGGGGAAAAGGAAGGGGGAGGTGAGAGAAAGGAAAGGCAGGGGAGGGAAGGGCAAATGAAGGAGGGGAAGAGGGGGAAGGGAAGGAAAGGTGAGGGAGGGCAGGGCCAGAGAGAGCTTGAGGCTTCCCTAGGTGGCCCACAGCAAGATCCACACAAAGCCACAGCCCTCACAAAGCAGCCGTGGTGGCGCCACAGAGAAACCATGCAGTTGCTAACCCAACAGGCATGCCAGGTACCAGCAAGGACAGGAGCAGGTCCTAGGGTCCACACCCAGGGGGACAACACAGGTGCCAGCCCAGCCCAGGACAGCAGCCCAGATTCACACAGGCCCACAGCCACCTTCTGAGCTGCCAGGACGAGGCAAGCTCATGGCTGCTCATGGACAGCAGGACAGCAGGACAGCAACCATGCACACGCAGAAAGCATGAGCCCTGCCACGGAGCTGCACTCAATGAAAGCCCAGATGCACCCTGTGCTGTGTGGCAGTCCTGCTGTGGCACTCCAAGGCTCCGGAGCTGCAGCAACGGCAGGGGCCATCGCAAGGGATGGGGGCCTTCCAGGCTGACAGAGCCCCGGGCCGCGCCCCGGGCCTTGTTCTGGGTAGCCATGCTGACTTCAGGTTCACTATGGCTTACAGGACGGAACCCATACACAATGCGCACTGTCACCGGCTCACTGCATCTCAAGCATGTTTCTTAAGAAAACATCCCCAATCCTAGTGCCAAGGGGCCATCACGACCGATCAGCCACATCTCCTAACCCTTAACTCTTCCTAAACCTTCCTGAAAAGCCCCTCATTGGAACCAGGCATAGCGGTGGATGCCTATAATCCCAGCATTGGGGAGACCGAGGCAGAAGGACTGCCAAATCAGAGTCCAGCCTCAGCCATGTAGTGAGATTGCCATCTTAGAAAATCAAAATTACATGAATGGACTGAAAAAAATGTCACATGGACAGGACCAGCCAGGATCCCTAAAACCCTAACCACCACTGACTGGGCTTGCAGCTGCCTGTAGGGTCCCAGGACATTTAACTGCTGCCTGCTGTCCAGGGCCTTGTCCAGCGGCCCTCTCAGGAAGACAGAGGACGTGACCCACAGAGGAAGGGCTGGCCCTATCGGGGTACTGCTAGGGCTGGACATCCTGAGGTCACTCTCACTGATACAGCACAAGGCTCACACCAGAGCCTGGGACAAGAGACCAGTAGAGCAGCAGTCACAGAAAGGCTGGGACACAATGGGAGGGGTGGGGGAACGCTGCCTCCCGTGGGACACCCAGGGCGTCCCCCCACACACTCCCTGTGAGAAATGGGGCCAAGAGCCACGCAGGAAGAACACCCCCAGGGCCTGATTAGTGGGGCGGCCACGGGAAGATGTGCTGAGCTGTCAGCCTCCGCCACCACCATAGCAGGCACCATTAATTGCTGTCATAGGAGGTGGCCCTGCCAGGAGGCAGGGGGGGGGGGGCCAGCAGCATCCAGAGCTGCAGGGCTAGGGAGAAAGAGATACAGGGATTCATGGAAAGGAGAGGACCCCACGAGGGGTGGGGAGCACAGCCAGTGCCACTGCCCAGGTGGGGACCCGGGCTCAGAGCAGGGCCCTGCTGGCCACCACAAAGTACCCCACAGCCTAGGGGTCCTCTCTGCCTCTCAGCTACAAGGCAGGCTGAGCCCGGGCTGGGCCACCATTGGGCTCTATGGGGCATTACACCAGCATTCTGGGACAATGCCCTGAGCCACTGCACCAGGCCAGTATGCGGCCTCCCAGCCACTGTGTCCTCCTCCGTAGGATGGGATGGTAGCAGGCCACTTCCTGTGTAGCTATGCAGACAGACCGAGGTGGCTCCACGGTGTGGAAGGGTCAGAGGCCGCACAGAGTCCCCAGGGCTGGCACCTCTGGCTCCCGGCACCACCTACCTGTGTCCCTCAGCTCTGTGCCTGATAGGTCCTGCAGGAGACAAGGCTCAGGCAGCCGCCGGCAGGGCAGGCCCATGTCAGCCCCTCCCAGGCTGTCTGCCCCTCCGCCCTCAGACTTGATGGATCATCCGGTGGAGGAAGCTAAGTGCTCACAGACAAAAAGCCCTTTTATCGTCCCCGGGTGGGCCACTGGCGTGACAAGCAGATAACTCAGGCAGGAGGAAGGCTGCCCATTAGACGCCACATGGATGGATGGGGGTGCACCCAGCAAGGCTGCTGGCCTCCCAAGGCAGAGACCTCGGGCTACCAGCCAGACTGCCAGGCAGACAGCATGGTGTGCAGTGCCGTCCGGGACCCCATCTGAGGTCCGGGCCGCCCTCCCGCTGTGGCCAGGGCTGGAAACCAGCCTGCAGGGCTCTCTGCATTCGGCCTTCACGGCCCCACCCAGATGAATCTGCTGCAGGCCCTGCTCCTCCGTACACTCCTGCCAGGACCCCATGCAGGACTCTGCTCCCCGGCCCCCAGCCCCGAACCCCGGGTAGTCTTCTCAGAATGAGGCAGCCATCAGTGCTCCAGCCGGGATTATCCAGTGATCGCAGAAGGAAGTGTCCCGACATTGGCCCTCTGTGGGGAGGCTGTGCCCTGCCAGCCACCTGCACCCAAGGTGGTCCAAAGGTGCCAGGCACCCACCCCAGAGGTGCTGCACAGCCTGCCAGGCAGGACCCCACACCCCAGTGACTCCACCTGTGTCCCACAAAAAGCCCCCACAGGGATAGACAGGGACCTACCAGACACGCCAGCAGGGAGCCACGTCCTCAGGGACTGGACCTGCAGGAGAAAACAGACACGCTGTTACCAAGCATCAGAGCCTCCCTCCGCCGGGAACTGGCAGAGCCTGTCAGCGTGGTACCACTGACACAGGCCCAAAACGGTCACACTTGAGCCAAGTACCCCTGTGGGATACTGCCACCCACTAGACAGGGCCAGTAGCTCCTGCCCTGGGCCTCACAGCTAGGGTGTGGCCATGCCCACAGGCCCATGTCACTGGCCCGCTGACACCCCGAGAGCCCAGGTGAGCAGGTACATGTGGGCACCAAAGGGCAGGTGAGTCACCTTCCTCACTCGAGCCCCCACAGAAGGGCAAAGCAACTGGTTGTGATCAGCACCCAGCATGCCGCGAGCAGCCACAGCAGGTAAAGGCCAAGTGTTCCTGAAGGAAGCCAGCAGGAGACAGACACAGGTCACAGCACTGGGAAAGACGGCCAGTCATCAGAACGGGCAGGCCAGACCAAGAGACCAAGCTGCAGGCACAAACCCTGCAGTCCCAGTTACCCAGGAAACTGTGGCAGGAAGACCTCCAGCACAAGGCCAGCCTTGGCTTGCAAAACCTAGCAAGATCCTGTCTTCAAAAGAAAGTAAAGGGCTGGGTGGAACATGGCTCAGTGGTAAAGATCCCCGAGTTCAATCCCCAGCACTACGGAAAATAGGACTGACAGGCCCTATCAGAGTGGTAAATCTTGGCAGACAAGGCCAAGGATAGGCAAGAAAACGGAGAAGCTAGAACCTTCTGAGGCTGCAGTACAACACCTGGAAAGCAACACAGCAAGCGGTGTGTCAGTCATGTGACTCATCAGTCACATGACCCAGCAACTCTGCTCCACCCACTGGAAGTGTGCAGAAAAGCATTCCACAGCCTGCAGCAGACAGCAGAGCTTGCGGGGCCACCCCTAGTCACACATGTGCATGAGGAAAACATGGTCCTTCCAGACCACGGCATGCTGCCCCACCGGGAGAGGCCTCCCACCAGGAGGAATCAAGAGCTTTGGCTCTAGGACACCACTACTTCAGGGTTCACTATGTAGAAACCCCCAAGAGTGGTCAAACTACCAGAAGCAGCATGGCCAGGCCTGGTGGCACAGACCTGTAATCCCAGCACCCAAGAGGCTGAGACGAGGGTCTCCATGAGTTCAAGGCCAGTTGAGCTGCATATCCAGACACCATCTCAAAATAAATAAAATTAAAATTAAAATAAATAAAATGGCTTTCCTCGCACAAAGCTTAGGGTGCTGATCACCTCCGAGGTACCTCAGGATGCCCCTCCCCAACTGTGTTCTCACCAGGCGGTGTGCATATGCACCTTCCACATGAAAAAGTAGCAGGATGCATGGGCAGAGCACTGGACAGAATGCGAAGACCCAGCCGGGCCCCCAGGCAGCTCTGAGCTCTGCTCCCACCTAGATAAAGGGCAGAGACCCCTCGTTGTCCCCATCACCTGCTGAGCACCACCCTCAGTCCCACACACCCTAGAAAGAAGCACTCTGTCCTACTGGCACTGCCCCGAGGATCCCGGGGGGCTGGTGGGGCTGGTCTGTGGTGGGTGGGGCAGAGTGCGGGTCTGGACTGGGGCTCCAATCTGCCCCTGCTCCTTCTCTGCTGTGCAAACTGGGAGCAGCAGCTGCACTCTCTGAGCCTGATTCCTCAATCTGGCAAAAACAGAAAGCCAGGCCCCAGGATGCTGTCACAGCAAGGTGCACGGGCGTGCATGCTGGCCTTACCCAACGGCTCAGGGGGCTGCCTGCCAAGCTCAACAGCCAGGCGTCCTGCCCCTCCCACCCTGGTCAACTGGAGACCAGAAGCCTTGGGCCAGCAGCTGCTGCAGGCTCCCAGGGGAAGAACTGCACTCATCTTTCCCATCCTGTTTTCCCTTACAAGCTTTTTTCTGCCCCGTGATGCCCCTAGGCATGGCACTGTTCCTGCCATCTGCGGCAGCTCAGAGACAGCCCCTGCGGGTAGGAGGGCCGGGCACAGCTCCCAGAAGCCTCGGCGGCCGGCCAGCCACCTGCAGGATGGCGTCGGAGGCTCTGCAGCCAGGCTTGTCTCTCACCCACTCCCGCGCCTGCACCCCAGTCAGCCAGGGCCCGGGGGAGGAGGCATCTAGGGGAGGGTAGGACACCCCAGTGACAGGGCTACATTCATCCAAGGAGCAAGTCCCACCTAAGGAACCCGGCTGGGACCCTAGGAAAGGCCACAGCCCAGCTGGCTGAACAGAGGACCGGTGGGAAGGGGTGGGACACATGGGCCAGCACAGCACACAGGGCCTGCTGGAAGTGGGAAGCAGCCACTGCTCACCAGAAAGAACCGGGGATGGGGTTTCCCACCAGGGCTGGGACCCCATCTGGAAGGATGTGCAGACTAGTATGGGACAAGGACACACTGGGCAGCAGAGTGGGAACCAAGCAAGGGCAGAGGTCACCACAAGGGTCCTCGCCAGGAAGGGGGCTCATCCAATGGAGAGCAGACATGGGATGCGTGTGCCGCAGGAAGCGTGTCTGGGAGCAGAATCCACGCGGCAGGAAGAGGCAAGGGACAGCCCTAACAGCTGGGGGAGGGGAGCAGCACCTGTGTAGCAGGCCCCCAACCCCCCTACGCTCACGCTCACCCACCATGTGCGCGCACTCACACACTGCACCTGCAGGCTCGGCTGCACTGCACGCCTTGTCCTGTGACTGCTGCACCTCCAGCCTCACCCCTGTTCAGGGCACATGCACTGGGGTTCCTGCTGGACCCCATGCCACTCAGCCTCCAGGGCTGGGAACAGAGCACAGGGTTGAGGCACTGGTACACGGGGAACAGCAGGCCCCCTGGCCCGAAGCAGGTCCTTCACCAGGACGACCCTCACCGTCTCCCCACACCCACCTCTTCCACCCCCAGAACAAGTGGGCCACCTGCAATCGCCACCCCAAGAGGCTGGCGGGAACCACCCATTTGCCCCACTCAGAGATGAAGCCACTCGCACACCAGGGCCACACAGTTCAAGGGAAAAGCTGGGATCAATCAGAGGTCGGGCTGTCCAGACCAGGACACCGCCCACCACGCACCTCCACAAGGCACAGGGACCCAAATGGGGGAGGGGCACAGTCATGCACATCCACACCAGAACAAGTGAACAGGGCAACCTAGCTGACCAAGGATGGTGGCCACATAGACAGCAAGGAAGCAGAGCAAGTGCAAAGGCCCTGTGTGGGCGGGGCCACGGCCGCAAGAGGGCGGGGCCTTGAGGAAGGAGCTACTACAGGTCTGGGCAGGGCTTAGGGAACAGTGAGGCTGGGCCAACAGGGACACCCTGGGCTGAAACCTGCTCCTTCCCATCCCAGCTATTCTTACCTCTGTCTGTCCCCAGCACAGCCTCTGCTCTGGGAAGAGACCCCACCCCTTCCCTGCAGGTTCTGGGCCACTTTGTTTTGAGGTAACAGGGAAAAAATAGGGCCTCACACGGAATCCCAGGACCTCAGGCCCAGCGTGACCCAGCTACCCAGAGGAAGACAGGCCGAATTCTCATGCATAATGAGAATTCAGGTGTCCGCCACCCTCCCAAGCCCAGCCTGGGCCCTCCAGGGACATCTGTCCTCCCCAAGCCAACAGGGTGTCCTCATCCCATCTGGAAGGAGCCAGCAGCCCAGAGAGGGGGAAGGGAGGGAGAGAAGGAGCCTCCATCACCCTCCCACTCTGCAGCCACTGGGTGTTTTATTTTCTGTCTGGAGTGACAGCCAAGGTCTCCTTGAGAATGCAGACCAGCAACTCAGAGTCTGCCAAGGTCTCAAGGCCAATCCCCAAGACTGCCTCTGCTGAACACCAAGAGGGTGGCAGGAAGCTGGCGGGTGAATCGACCCTCCAAGGGCCCCCCACCGAGGCCAAGGCAGGCAGCAGGTACAACAGACTGGACTGGAGCAGCACGGGGAGGAGAGGAGCTGTGCCTGTCATGCTCAGGTTCCACATGCTTAGGAGAAACCAGAGGAAAAGGCAAGCCAACCCCCTGCAAGGGCCTGCAGAACCAACCCAGGACCCACTACAATGGGCTCACTGGTGACCATGACCTTCCTGCAGCCTCCTGGCTCAGACCACATACTGTCCCCCCAGGCCTGTAGGGTGGACACCATCCTGACCCCATTTCTGGATAGAGAAACCAAGGCCCCAGGGCTGCCACTGCTCACCCAAAATCCATGGCCAGGGAATCAGCGAGACTGCACGTGACCTGCCCTGCCCTCAGCCACCCATCCTCCACCCCACGCCCAGCCTGTCCCCCAGGCACTTCTCAGAAACCTCCCTGCCACAGATGTGGGCAACGAACCGGCAGCAGGAGCACCTAAGAGGCCAGGAGGAGCCATACTGGCTGTACCCTGGCAGTCAGAGCGGCCCCAGCCCATCCAGCAGCCTGATGGCCAGGGAGGCCAGGACAGCACAAGAGACACCCCGACAGCTAAGGGTTCACTGTGCCAGACACCACACCCAGTAGCCAGCACAACCCTCCAGACACTCTGCAGGACTCCAGATGGGAGCACCACGACTAGCTCAGCTAAGACTGGATGCCCCAGGCTGGCATCCTGGGGAGCCAGAGGGGCTGGCGGGAATGCAGACGGGCAACTCCTGGGAGCCCGCAAGTTCCCCGACAAAGGCACCTTCAGGATCACCCCCAAGCCGCAGCTCAGGCCTTCTGGAGCAGGCCAGGCAGGAGGCTCGGGGTCCCCCCGTCCGTCAGCCCCTCATAGCCTGGCCCAGCCCCTTCCCAGGACCTAGAGCTCAGGCAGGCAGAGGCCACACGGGGCTGGGCCACCATGGATAGACGGCCAGACGCAATGAATAGCATGGGTCAAGAGGTGGAAGAGAACTGTCACCGGCAGAGAGTTCCAAAGTACTGGCAGCCACCCAGGTCAAAGCAGAGGGCCCTTGGGGACACCCCACCTCGCAGGCCTCCCCAGCTGCAACACCAGCTGCAACGCTGTGACAGCCCCTGCACACTCCAGTCCTGGGCCGAAGAGGGTGAGGACCAAGCCCAGCACGCAGGAGGGCCAGGCCACACCTAGCAATTAGCTGGGGTCACCTGAGCTCAGCCTGGGGAGACAATACTGCCCCCACCTGGGCCTGCCATTCCTCCTCGGATGGAAACAGAGATAAACGTAAAAGGTACAAGGCCAGGCTGGGACAGGCTGAGACCAGGCCAGCACCGCCCTCCATCAGCCCCCGGAGCCAGCTTCTCCCCACGTCACCCTGGAAAACGCCTAAGGGAAGTCCAAGACTTGGCTGCAGTTCTTGGGGCTCCTGGGCCCTCCCCAGGGCCTCACCTCAAGGCTGCCCCCTTCAGACCCGTCAGTGCCTACCCCGCCTCCACAGGACAAGTGGGAGGCATGGGCTTCCATGGTCAGCACTCACAGCCAAGCTTCAGGGACAGTCACCCTGGACACTGGAAGTGCCAGGCACGAGTCAGGACCCTAAGACCCATGGGCCGGCCAAGCCAGCACCCTAATGATGAGGCCCCCACCTCTACCTCCACCTTGCCCCTCAGGCTGACGGCTGCTGAGTGAGGTCAGATCTGCACCAAGGGCTCTCAGTGCTACGGGAGAGGGGATGGCCCCACAAGATGGGGCTGCTGGGCACCGGCGGCACCTGCTTGGCAAGCGCAAGGTCAACCCCCAGTACCGCATGCTGTGCCAGCCCTAGATGCCCAGCCATGCAGGCCCCAAAACTCACATAATCCCAATGCTGGGGAAACTAAAGCAGGACGATCACCACGAGTCCAAACTGCATAGCAAGATCCTGTACCAACAAATAAAAAAGCTAAAAACCCTGTCTCAGAAAAGGTTGGGGGGTGCAGCCCTCGGGTGGGCGTGTGAGGGCCTGTGTTCCATCCCCAGAGAGACACAGAATAACAAAAGAACTGAAAAACCAGCAAGTGACTGCCAGGCAGAAGCGGGACACAGCAGAAAGGGCCAGAGCGGTGGGCAAAAAGCCACAGCAGGCAGCAAGAGGCTAAAATCCCACTCCCTGCTGGGGCCTGGAAGCTTTTATCTCCTTGGAGATAAGCTGCCTCTCAGGTTCACACTCGGATCCAATGAGCCCACTTAATCCCCTCGGGGACTCCCTGAGCCCCCCTCAGGAAGGCCGGCCCCACCACGTGGTGGGGGGGAGGTGCCCAGAGGCTACCAGGACTGCACTCTCCAAGACAGGGAAACTGAGGCCCAGAGAAGAAACAGCCGACCCAAGGTGACGTGCCTCCCTGGACCACAGGTGAACCTGGGCAAAACCCCATCTGACACAGGGGAAAGGAGGCAGGAGGGATCTCCCCCACATTCCAGTGGCAAAGTAAAGTCATGGGTGTATTGAACGGCCAGACTGGATGGATACACAGCAGGCGCCAAATGCAGGCTTCTGGTGAAGCCATGGCTGGAGCCTCCCAGGCAGAGACGGGCAGGGCCGCACCACTCCATCTTCAGGAGGACATATCTGTTCTCAAAGCCAAAGTGCTTTCTGTCCAGTGGCTGCCACACTGCACACCTGCCCTGGCCCTGGAGGTGCTCATGGGTAGGCGAAGACTTGGAGGGCCCCACCTTGGGGGCAAGAGCTATGTCACCAAGGGGTCAGGGTCACCCAGCCTAGGGTGAAGGCAATGCAAGCAGCCACGCCCACGGATCTGCCAAACCCCACACAGTCCCACGACAAAATGCTACGCCCAAGGTACAACCAGAAGGGACAACGGGCCAAGCAGATGACAGCACCAGCTCAGGAGGCAAAACAGTCATCGTAAAGACAGTGACACCCATGCCACATGGTCTCCTGCCCATCGCACCAACAGCCTAAGACAGGTCCCATGGGAAACTGAGGCATGGCACAGGTTAGCATGGTGGGGGACACAAAGATAGAAAAGTGGCAGTGGGGGAGAGGAGTCCAGCCACTAGGTCCCCACTGAGGATCTCGCAGGTCTGCCACTGTGATCACCCAACCAAATTAAATACAGAGCCATTGATTCAGGGCAGTCACTGGCTATCTCTTAATAGAAGGCAGTCCCCTCAGCTTGGCGCAGGGCTGACTCTAGAGCTGGGGCTGGCAGCACAGGCCCTCCCTCCCTGCTCCCCAGACCGCACATGTCATCCGCCTCTCTGTCATCTGTCCCCCACCAGGCCTCCCTGGCTCCCCGATCACAGGCTATGGCTCCTGGATGCCGGCCAGACGCGTCGTCACCTCTGCTTCAGGACAGCTGGGAAGGAAAGAAGCACAGGACTCTGCTGCTGAGAATCTGGAGCAGCCGGCCCTGGGGACAGGCCCTGACACGGGGGACGGCGCCGTGGAGAGCCAGCAGAACTGGTCACGGGACATGCTGGGGACACACTGTCTTCCTGCCCAGCCCTGGAGCCAGGCATTCCTCCTGGAGCTGCAGGAATGAAGAACAAGGAAGGACCTGCACATCCCCACGGGCTCCGTGTCCTGCGCTTCGCAGTCCCTGTCCCTCAGCCACAGCTTCGAGAGGAGCAGCCATCTGATTCCAAGGTCACGGCAGCAGGCATATGGCCACCATCTAAAGGACCACACCCCCATCCCATCCCTGGCCCTGTCCTGAGCTGCCGGCTCAAGGCCAACACAGAGGCCTCTGGCTTCGGTGACAAGTGGCTGTGACAAGTGGCCTCAAGCTGCATGGCTGAAAACAGCACTGACAGCTGGAAGCGATGGCGCATGCCTGTCAGCCTAGCCATGTGAGAGGCTGAGGCAGGAGAATAGCAGATTGAGGCCCAGCTTGGGCCACTTACTGAGACAGTCTCAAAGCTTGGAAAAAAAAAAAAAAAAAAGGCTGAGACCTACCCATTAGCTCAGCTGTTTAAGTGACAGCTTAAACAAACACTCAGAATCAGGATGCTGTGGTTCATCCCCAGATCCTCAAGCCTTACCAGACCTGCCCTGAAGGCATCCAAAAAAAAAAAAAGGCCAGATAGCTTAGGTAGAGCACAGCAGCAGGGGTGTGACCCTGCCCTAAATACAAAGGGGGGGGGGGGCATTGAGGACGTACCTCAGCAATACGGTGCAGCCAGGGGAAGCAGCCCTGGATTCAAAGTCCAGTAACATGGGCTTTGAATAAAAACTAAAAATATTAGGGCCAGGGAGATGGCTCAGAATAAGAGCTTCCCTGGCAAGCACAAGGGTCTGAGTTTAATCCCCGGTTCTGCCAAAACCAAAAAAACCATTTAAGAAAAGAACCCTGCATTAGCTCAGGGTTTTGATGGGCCCCAGTCAAAGAGACTGAGCTGGGCTGACATCAGACATGACGGCAGGGCTCTCTGGAGGTCCAAGGGATAGCCTGTTTTTGTTTTGACTTAAACAAAGTCTCAGGAAGCAGCTCAGGCTGACCTTGAACTCACAGGGATCCTCCTGCTTCAGGTTCTCAAGCACTGGGATCACAGGCATGTGCCACCAAACCAGATCTCTCTCAAAAGACCTCCACGGCTTCTGGGCAGGCATCCACACATCTTTGGGCAGGCTGAAGGCACCCTCCCATGGAGCCTGGGCTTGGACAGCCGATTTTCACCGACCCTGTGACTCAGAGTCTTTTCTGCCCAGCCTGGGCAGCCTGCCCACCTCGGTCACCTGCATGTGGGACGCACCCTCCCCAGAGACACAGAACCTGGCCTTGTGGTTCAGGCTGAGCCCTGGGACCTCCCGCTACAGCCCTCTTCTCTCCCGGTTAACATACCACTCACTGCTGACTGTGACTTCCCCATGTCACAAACCACCCTGGTGTAGCTAGGCGAGACCCGAGGGACATCATAAATACCCTCTTGCCGAGACCTGTACTGTCTCTTCGAAGCCAAGGACACAGACACCAGTGCCAGCACCACTTCTGCCACTTCTGTGGACCCTCAAGAGGTTGCCAGAACCTGGCCGTGGGGCTCTGCACAGCACAGCTGAATGGCAGTCAGACGCTGGGTCTGGAAAAACGTCCAGAAGGCTGAGCAGCGTGAGCCTTTGCGGCCAGCGGGGGCCAAGGATGGGGACGGCAGGTGGAGACAGGTGCGGGGGAGGCAGAGCAGAGGCCACTGGGGCTGCTCAGATGGCGCTGGCACTGGTCAGCACCTCCCCGCAGCTGACAGTGAGCCCAGGGCCAGGGTCCTCGGTAGTCCTAACAGGGATGCCGCCGGTCCTGCCCTCCTGCAGCATGAGGATCCAGCAGCGCAAACACTTGGCGCCACGAGGGCAGGAAGCCACATTGTCCTTTCCACAGTCCTTCCTGTCACCTGTCTGCCACCCTCCGTCTGGCATGGCATGGTGGAGAGAGTCGTGGTGGCCCCACCTCACCCTGCCCATCCCACCCCTGGCCCCTACCGGTCAACTCCCCTCTGAAGGTCTCAGCCACACGTTCACCTTCTCAATGTCAAGCTGCTCACCTCTCCAGCTCAGATATTGGATGTAGGAAAGGCCAAGAAGCCCGGGGTCCAGAGATGCGGGAAGTCTGAAGGTCACAGGGCAGACCGGCTACACCCCCTGGCTGCACTGGCCTCCCGCTGGGCTGCGGCGCTGGGCTGCGGCATGGGCAGCCTCCGAGCCAGGTGCCAGGAGAAGCGGCTTCCTGCCCACTGCCATGGCTATTTATAGCCAAGCAGGCAGAGGCTGAGACAGACAGGGTCCGCTTCCTGCAGGCCACAGCTGGCCGCAGCCTGGAGCTGGGGCAAGGACCCCCAGGGAACAAGCAGGGTCAGGGCACAGAAGAAGGCTGCACAGAACCCTGGGGCTGATGGCTACAGGCAACATCTATTGTCTTTCCCTCTTGGCTACCCAGGAAAGAGGAGGGGACTTGAGCAGCAACAGGCTCAGGGCCACAGTGAGGATAAAGGTGTCAAACACTGGGCAGACACACGACTTGGACCCAATGGGCACAAGGCTGATCAGGTCAAGCCGTGCCCAGCCCAGCCTGGCCTGGAACCTGTTCTTCTAGAACCAGCTGTGGACGACAGAACAGAGGCAGAAATCCCTGGCCCTACAGGACATCTATTCTAGCAGGTGACAGTAAATAGCGGGGTTAACAGCAAAACCCATAAATCAAAAAACGCTAATGAAGTTAGGACAGAAGGCACAGGCAGAGATGCTCAAGGCATAAACCTTGGAGCAAAGCCCTGGAAGGAAGCAGTGGGCCAGAAATGTGAGGAACAGGACTCCCAAGGGCATGCAGGCGAGAGCCACCAGGAACAGCAGGTGCAAGGGCTCTGGGGCGCAGGAAGCCAGAAGCAGAGCCTGGCACAAGGGGATGTGTGTGCAGCACAGGACAGACTGCACAGAGCTGAAGGGTGCTCTCCTTCCAGCCCCACATCACCCCCTGGTCACTGTGGTCCCGATCTTGGCTCGTGCTGGCTGCCAGGCCCCTCCAAAAACAGATCATCTCCCAGGACGTGAAAGTGGACGGGAGAGTAGTGGACATGGTCACCCGGGCACGAGGCCCACACTGGGGCATGAAATGGCGCCCTAACCACCCTGCTGAGCCACCCAGGAGCTACCAGCATGCATAAGCCTGTCCCCTGGACCCAGGCCGTGCACCCAGGACCCTGGCAGGAAAAGACGCCTGCCAGGCTCCAGAGACAACTGCTTCTGTACCCGAGCTGCCACGGGTCACCCTGCCCCACAGCCTGGCGAGACAGTGGACAGTGCCAAGCTGGTTGCCATGGTCACTAAGCCTCCACGCCACTGCTGAGCTGCACTCCCAGGGTCTCGGCAAACACCTAGAGTCCAGGGCCCGGGGAGATGGCTCAGCAGAATAAGCACTTGCCTGGCAAGCACGAGGGCCTGAATTCAATCCCTGGTTCTGCAAAAAAAAAAACACCTAGAGTCCAGCATGAGGACACACAGCGGTCCCCACACTGGTGTCACGGGGCCAAAGGAGCAGTATCACAGGCCCAAGTCCGGACTAGGGCACTATGGGTCGCAAAAGGACCCAGGGCACTCCTTGAGGCCCAGTGCTTCTCAAGACCCCGGCAGCCCACCATGGGGACATGGAGTCCAGAGAGAGCTGGGACCTGCACGCTGCCCACTCGGCCCATAGACACTCCCTGCCCCCACCCAGCTGACCCCACTGTACTCTGCTCACCCAGCGCTGGGATTCACTCAGGAATCATTAGATAAGATAAAATCAGACTGCAAAGTCAGGGCAAAGGGGAAAAAGCAGGGACAAACTACCAATCAGAGGTCATAATAAAGTAGGTAAAACACCGAAACACAGGCCTGTGAGTTTAGCACACAGCGCAGAGCTTCCCCACACTGAAGCAAAGAAAAGAAAACCCCAACACGGTGCTCGGTGCTGGCCTACAAGCGAGGTTTCAGGGTCCCACCATAGGGGCCAGGAGCCCGGTGGACCACCCTCACTACCTGGTTCCTTACCACATCCTACATCAGCCCAGGGGGCAATGATCGGGTGTGGGGAGAAGCGCTAGGGTCCCACTGGTACCACCTGCGAATTCAGACCTCTTCCTGGGCCTGTGTGCTCCCCTTGAAAACCTTAAGGGTCCACAAAGTGGACCTGCCCTGCTCCAGAAGGCTGAGGCAAGAGAACCACAAGCTCAAGCCCAACCTGGACTGAAGACCCTGTCTCAAAAAAGGGCTGGGGACACAGCTCAAGGTGAAGGCCCTGGGTTTAACCCCCAGTACACCCAAACACCAAAATAAAATGAAAGCAATGATGTGAGCCTGGGACCCACATTGCCTCCTTCGCAGGGCCCAGGGGGACCTCAGGGCTCCCTGGGTCTCAGCTACCTGGCTACAGAAGCCAGCGCCCAGGAGCAGTGAGGGAAGCAGAGGCCTAAGCACAGCTGTCTGCAGCAACACTCTGCTAGGGGTCCACGAGGCCTGGTTTTGGAGAATTTCACGTCACCAAAGCTTATTCTGCAGACTTTTTTTAAAAATTTTTATTTTACTTTTGGTACCAGGAATCAAACTCAAGACCTATTGTTGCCAGGCAGGTGCTGCAGTCACTAAGCTATATCCCTAGCCCCTAGATTTGTTTGTTTTTTTCCCAACCAAAACCCTTTTCACCTGAACAAAAGCAGCTCATGGACCCTTGCTGTGTGCTGCTATGGGATTGGACCAAGCACCCAGGTTCACTTCCTGATGGAGCTGTGCTGGTGACCAGGACCCTAGCTAGTGTAGAGCTTATGCCACTGTGTGTTTTTGGTTTTGGAAACTGGATCTCAATATGTAGCCCAGGCTGGCCTTGAACTCACAGTGATCCTCTTGCCTCAGCCTCCCGAGTACTAGGGTTATAAGCAATTGCCACCTGGACTGCTTGTGTGTTTTTTACACACACACACACACACACACACACACACACACACACACACAGAGAGAGAGAAAGAGAGAGAGAGAGAGAGAGAGAGCACCAACATCACATGGGCCCCAGAGAGAGAGAGAGAGAGAGAGAGCGCCAACATCACATGGGCCCCAGAGCTTCTGCAGCAGACGTGACCGCCTCAGGGGACAGACACCTGCGGGCAGGGACCTCAGGGACTCTGCACTGGCTGTGCCATTTAAACTTCATGTTTTTATAAGCTTATCCATTTTCTCGGACACAAACAAGATTTTACGAAGCCCAAAGCAATTGGCAGTTTTACCACACTCCTTTTGGTTTTTCTATATTTTTCAAATAAATTCAAACAGCAACAACAAAAAAGCCACACACACACACACACCCCCATGTCACCAGAGCTCTAGCTGCATGGACAGACATCGCAGGGAGGGACGCCGCTACTCAGGAAAAGGGCTCTTCTTGTGGAAACCAGAAGGGGTCAGCAGTCTGGTGGCAAGTCTGGGAGTCCCCAGGCCCAAGTGTGACAGTGGCCACGCCACCAGTGCAGCCTCCAGCTCAATGGCCAGTGATGGCACAGACCAAGGTAGTCTCCCAGGTGAAGTAACCATCAGGAAGCAACAGGAAAGTGACCCACCTGCAGGACAGGGCTCAGCCAGCATCTGCAACATCATGGCACTGGGACCTGGCCAGCAGGAAGGCAGGTTTCTGTGGCTAGACTGACCCAAGGCCTTCATCTTGCCTCCGGAGCTACTGGACTTTACTGCATCAATTCAGTCCCCGCCCAGCTCTCACGGAGCAGCCCTTGGCCAGGCCACAGGTGGCGGCTTACATTTCCACTGGCAGAAATAAAAACCTGCTCCAAAGCTCCAAGTCACACTACATGGGCCACACTCCAAGTGCTAGACCCCACAGACACCTAGACAGCACAGGGACACAACAAGAGCCTTCTCCCCCAACACATACTGTTCAAATATAAAGATACTGGCTGGGCGTGGTGGCGCATGCCTGTAATCCCAGCACTCGGGAGGCTGAGGCAGGAGGATTGTTGTGAGTTCAAGACCAGCCTGAGCTACAAAGTGAGCTTAAGGCCAGCCTGAACTGCATAGTGAGACTCTGTCTCAAAAGACAAAAAAATAATAATTATAATAAAAATAAATAAATAAATAAAGATACTAAGGATAATGTCAGGCACAGTGGCACAAGCCTGTGATCCCTGCATTTGGGAGGCTGAGGCAGGAGGGTCACGGGCTCAACACCAGCCTGGGTAATTTAACAAACCTGTCTCAAAATAAACAGGGCCAGGAGTATACCTCAGTGGTGGAACTTCTGCCTAGCATCTGCCAGGCCCTGAGTCATACCATTTTTAAAAGAAAAGAAACAAACTGAGGATCCAGACATGGTGGCACACACTTGCAATCCTAGCACCTGGGAGGCTGAGGCAGGAGGACTGAGGTCAAGACCAGTCTGGGATACACAGTGAGTTCAAGGTCAGCCTGAACTGCATAGCAAGACCACAAGAGACTTCAAAGAACTGCAAGCCTCAAACACAAAAAACAAGAAGGGAAAAAAAGAAGCTAAGGCCAGCCAGTCAGAGACTTGGCTCACGTTATGAACTGACATTCAATCCACCCCGTGACCCTGATTTCCAAGGTCCCTTTCTTTCTAGTCACTGGGCCCTGTACCCACAGGTGGAGGGAAGCAACATCTGTGCTGCCTACAGGCACTCGGTAAGGACAGCAGCAGCCAAGGTGCACCTGGGCTGCTCTGATCCCTGATCAGCAGAGACAAAGGCTGGTCACAGGGGCAGCGGCAGCCCCAACACAGAGATAGAAAAACTGAGGCTGTGAGAGCCAAGTCCCAAGCCCAGAACTCAACAGCTTCAAGCTGGGGTTCAGAACGCTCACTGGCTGCCTTCCTGGGGACCGTGGGTGCCTCCTCAGGCTCCTCTGCTGTATGTTTAGAACAATTCTCCGGGGCCGGACATCCAGAAGGTCAAAGCCAGCAGGGTCGCCGCGGGTAGGCAGGTGGGCAGCATGGCCCAGTGCCCAGATGCGTGAGCAAAGCGCTCTGCATGTAACCTCGGAGGCCTTGCCCCTAACAGGTGGAATCCCCATCCCCTGCCAGCAAGGACAGAGCTGCCCCTTCTGTCTCCAAAGACGCACCCCGCGTGCAGGTGCTCTAGGCCACAGAGCTGATCACGGGCAGCCGCCCTGAGCCCCGTGATACGCCGTGCTAAATAATTCAAAACCGTGTTTTCATTTCAAAATAAACAGCACTGTCGCCAAGGCGAATGCCAAATTTGCATGAATGGTTAAGAAGAGACTTCAAAGAAATATCAGGCCCATCCCAGGCACCACTGCCTCTGACAGACATTGCTGGTGTTTGGCCAGGCAGGGTTGCAATCCGTTCTGCTGCACCATGCGTGACATGAAGAATCCCAGGTCCTGGTGCTGAGTCTCCTTTCCAGCTGTGTGGCCCTGAGTAAGTCACATAACGACTCTGGACCTCAATGTCCCCATCAGCAACCTGGGACAGCACTGCTAGCACCTCAGACTAAGCAAGCCTGGCAGAGGCTCAGTACCAGTGCACAGTAAGCACTCTGCCTATATTCCAGCTTGAGGCCAAGGGCTGGCTGGGCAAGAACTACCAGCTCCTTCCTGCAGGCTGGTCCCTGTGCAATGGAGGGAGTCACCTCAGTCTCCTGGTGTCACCTGGGGAGGCCACTACTGCTTAGTGCTGGAGACCCCAAGAGGAAACAACACAGAAAGGGAAGCACGCGCACAAGCGACAAACCACACAGCACAGAGGCACATGTGATGTGGGGCTTTCGTTGCTCACAGCGGCAAGACCCCTCTGCCACCTCAGATCACAGCTCCAGCCTCTCCACAGGCCCGGACCAAGGGCAGGATCCCTACATGCAAGGGCAGCAGGCAGAAGCTCCATGCATACCCAGGCGGGAGAGCACAGGCAGGACTCTGGGGCCCTTCCAAATGCCAGTGGAGGGTGGCAACTGGCCCAGTGCAGAACAATCGCGCCCTCCCAGCTCCGGCTTCCACGCAGTTAAGTGTGTGTTTGCAAAGCTGTGGGAATTCTTCAAGAGGCGGTGAGAGTATTAATTGGGGAAAAGGAAGGGATTATGCTGAAGGACTCCCTTCCCAAGTGTGGGCGAACCCACACCGGAGAGGACGGGGAGGGGGGGGCACCAGGGGTCTCCATCCCTCACAGGGCCTGACAGCCACATTACCATTTACATGGATTTATCAATACTATCGACCGGGTCGGCGTAAATAGCTCCGTGGGAAGAAGCAGGGGCTGCCCGCTGGCTCCCGCCCGCCCCCACGTCTGGGCCCAGGCACTGCAGGCTACAGGACACCCGGTGGCTGTAAATTTCCAAGCAGGGACATGGCAGCCGGTGCGGGAAACCAGACAGCACCCAGGGCGACGGCCACAGTTTCAGGCTCCCTGCGGGCTTTGGGCACTCGGTCGAGCTGGACTCAACGGATAGAGGGCTGGGGAGCGATGTCAGCCGGAAAGTAGTTTTGTTTTGTTTTTTATTGAAACCCAGGATTGAACTCAGACCCTTGTACTTGCCAGGCAAGTGTTTATTTTACTGAGCCATCATCTCCCTGGCCTCAGCCGGAAAGTAGAAGGCCTTACCTCCACCGGGTGCCCGGCGCAGCCCCCCCCCCCCAAGGCAAAGGTGAGGCGGCCCCTTTCCCCGCTCCCAGGCCCTTGGATTAAAGGTCAAGGTAAGAATCTAACTGTAACAACTCCAGGCCCAGAAACACACAAGTACTAGAATACGCAGCCCTGCGTGCCACCCTCAGCAGCAAGAACTCAGCAGCAAGGCACAGAGGTTCAGAGTTTGTCCAGGGCCAAGCGTGCAACAAACCAGCAGAAGAACAGCGCTAACCCAAACACCAAGCGCTGCAGGGCCGCCGCAAACTCTGCGCCCCTACCTCCCATCTGCTCCTCCTCCCCACCTAAACAAAACCAGAGAAGGCCACCCATGAAGAACGCAGCAGCGCCCCCCACGTGCCTGACCCCGAGCGCCCCTTTATCAAAGCAGCCACGGGGACCCAGAGCTGCTTGAAAAAAGGGCAAAGTCAAGGCCACCGATAATAGCGCCGGCGGGCCTTGGTTCCCCCCCACGCGCGCCCGCGGACTCCTCCCCTCCTCCCTCGTCCCTCCCTCGCCCTCACATCCTTCCTCCAAATTTGCAAAAAAAAAAAAAACAATAATCATAATCATAATAAAACCAGTTCTCACCAACAGGGGGGAGGACGCGGGTAGGAAGGGAGGAGGCTGAGCCGCCGACACAGATCCGCCTCTGCCGCCTGCGCCAGACCCGCGGGGGTCCGGGCGCGCGCCGGGCGGCGGGGACGCAGGCTTCCCGGCCCCGAGCCACCATGCAGTCACGCGGGGCGCCCCACGCTCGCTGGACCCCGGCACCAGAGCCCGCGGGCAAAGCGAGCGCCCGACCCCGGGCACCTCCGCGCCGCGGGCCGCTTCCCGCCGGGCCCGGGTGGGAGGGCGCCTGCCGCGCGCGCCCCCGAGACCCCGCGCCCGGGGACGGCGCCCCCGACACCAGGCCTTAGGCTTCCGAGTGCGCCCGCCCGGATCGGCTCGGAATTCCAACTTCCCCAACTAGTGGCATCCCAAGTATCCGCCGGCCGGAGGGGCCCGGAGGCGGCGGGGGAGGGGAGGCGGTCCCGCGCGCCGCAGGCGACCCTGGGGGGCCGCGGCGGCAGCCCCCAAGCTCGGGTAGCCAGGCCCCCCGGGCGACAGCCCTGCGGCCGGGCCGAGGGGCAGGGGCGCCACCCTGAGGGCTCCCGACCCGTGCTGCCCGCTGCGGGTCCAGGCTGCAGGGACGCGTGGCGGCCGCGCGCGCAGGCCCGGGGCGCACCGTGCGAGAGGCCCCGTTGCTAGCCCCGCACCCCTCACACCCGCCCCTGCCGACCCCGAGTTCCCCAAGTTCCCGCGCCCGAGCACGCGGACGCCGGGCCGGGCGCCCCCAGCGCCCCCCACGCCCCGGAAGCGCCCCCACTCACCTCGCGGCCCGGCTGAGCGAGCGCGGGCCCCGCGTGGGCGGCCGCCCTCCTCGCCGCGCGTGCTAGGGCGCCGGGCCGCGGCGGGGCGCGCAGGGCGGGCGCGGGTTGTGGGCCCCGGGTCGCGGGCGCGGGTCGTGGCCCGGCCCGCCCTGCCCGCTCGGCTCCCGGCGGCGGCGGCGGCGGCGGCGGCGGCGGGGGAGGGGCGGGGGCGGGGCGCGAGCCCGGGAGGCGTTGACTGCGCTCCCCGCGCCGCCCCGGGCCCCGCGCCTTAAAGGGCCCGCGCCTCTGCCGGCCCGCGCGTGCCCGCTGAGCGCGAGATCGCACAGGCGCACGAGCGCTCGGGCGCGACTCCGAGATTCTTTTCCGCAGCTACGGGCTGAGGAAGGAGGGGAACGCGGCCCCCGCCAGCCGCCCCTTCCCCCACGCTTCCTGGGGAATCGCGTTTCAGGATTAAATTATAACCCAGGGAGTAGCCGGCAAGGGCGCGAGGAGGCCACCCACGGAGCCCGCCTGGGACACACGCGGATCGCGGGCAGCCGGGGCCCGGCTCAAGGGAATGCAGCCTGCTCTCACATGCGTGCCCTTGGCGCAGAGTACGGGTGTCCACAATGGGGGGCGGTCAGGAGTCTGACCTTGGGCACTGCTCTGGCCGTCACAGTGGGCTAAGGAGTGTGTCATTTAGGGAACACCCACTCGGCGACAATCGAGGACATGTGCACTGGCGACGCTATACGTGATGGTTGCACACACGCACATCCAGGGTCGTGCGTGGGGCCCCCCAAGGGCTCCATGCAGCCCACATGCAGGCAGGCTCCGCAGGATACCTGTGTCTCCTCCTAAGTACAAGCCTGCCCCCTCCAGCAGGAGGACAGTGCAGGCCCCAGAGGCCCCTGAGCCCCAGCCTGCTTGCAGCGTGGTCCTCTCCCCCGCCTTTCCCCTAAGATGTTGGAGTTTGAATTTTTTTTTTTTTTTTTTTTTTTTTTTTCAGTTCAACTTTCCTTTTTTGGAGTGACGTCTCAGCAGATTCGGTTCTACCATCTGGCAACATCCGAGAACCCCCAGGGAGAGAGGGGAGCGGCTGCGGCTGCTGCTGAGAGGCTGCTGCGGCTTCCAGGGACACCCCCCCCAGTGTCTGTCCCCTCAGAGAATGGTGCTGGGCCTCCTGCAGCCTGGGCCCCTCTGCCCCTCTCAGGCCCTGAGTTGGGAGTATTTAGGGACCCCTGTGGAAAAGGGAAGCATGTGGGGAGCAGGTTGCAGTTTGGGACTCTAGGTCAGGAGCCCCTCTCTTCTGGCCCCAGCCCAGACTGCATCCGAGGCCCCATGGGCAAGGCCAGGCCTGGGGGAGACCCCTGGCCCCCTCTACCAGATCTGGGGAGAGAAATGGACAGTGCCCCCTCCAACCTTCCAGAGCTGCCCCCTGGAGTCGCCCCCCAGATCACCCCTGGTTTTGCATCTTAATGACACAGGTTGTGGGGTGGTGGCAGAGATGCCAGAGGAACTGCAGGGGAGGGGGTGCCTTCTTGGGCAACCCTATTGCCTCACTTCCAGGGGAGCAGGACGGGCACATTGACCCTGGGTTACAGATAGAGAAACTGAGGCTCAGGAGATGAAGAATCTAACCCCTACAGCTGCCCATGGCAGATGGTGCTCCATCCAGGGTGCCCTGGCCCTGACTCAGAGGAGCAGGCAACCCTGCAGCCCCATCAATCTGGGGCCACTTCTCTGCAGCCTTACAACCCATTGGATGACCTACACCTTCAGCAGCTTGGAGCAACTGCCAGAGAGCGCCCTGCCCCTGCTAAGAGCCCAGACTGCAGTTGGTGGTGTAATCATGGAGAGTGACTCCAGGACATCTGTCATCAGCCTCTGCCAGAGAAAGACTCCCAGCACACCCAATTGGCACACCTGGTAGGGGAGGCTGAGGCTAGACTAGGAAGCCACCCACAGACACTGGTCAATGAGCCATAAACAGCGCAGGCCAGGTGGGATCAAGAGAAGGGGTGTTACATAAATAATTTTTTTTTTCAAAACTATGAGCTGTTGTGTGCATCGACTGTTTCTGATCACTCAAGCTCCCTTTGCTTTGGCCATGTGATCAAGTTCATCCCTGCCACAGGACCTTTGCACAGGCTGTTCCTAATGCCTGATCCAGCAATCTTCTCTCTTCAGATTCATAGTGTCACCTCCTTAGAAAGTCCCCTACTGAAGGACCATGGAGATAGCTCAGCAGTCTAACCACCTGCCTGACAAGTGCAAGGACTGGGGTTCCATCCCCAATACCACATGCTGTGCCAGCCTGACAGAGCTGCAGAGTGAGACCCTGTACCAAATACATAAATTTAAATTTAAAATTCAGAAAATGCTAAAGAAAGTCTGACATACATTACACCCAGCACTCGGGAGGCTGAGGCAGGAGGATCAACAGTAGTTCCACACCAGCCTGAACTCATTATAAGCTCAAGGCAGCCTGAGCTGCAATGTAAGACCCTACCTCAGAAAAAGAAAATAAACCCCCTTGCCAGCCCCAAGTTGCTACTCACTGATCCAATAACCAGACCCCTTTCCTCCACTGTTTCTGCCCACCTGTATGTAGCATAGCCATGCATTTGCCACTAAGCCACTGTCTTTGTCTTTGTCTCTAGAACATCAGCTACAGCTCACTGCTGTGCCTCCAGCACACCACAGGACTCGGTTGATCAAAATATGTAAGTTTGAAGAAATGAATGTGGATCTGCGCTGATGACAGTGAGCCCCAGAGGGCCAGGAGGCTGCCGGCCGTCGGACGTGGTCCAGGACACCCTGGACCCCTGCCCTTAGCACTTTCATGCTTTGGCTTGCTCGGGGCATGGTCCTTGCCTGCCCGTGGTCACTGTTTCCAGCTACAGAAAGGCCCTGGCACCAGCCTCAGCCCCAGAAGACACCTGGCAGACCCATCTGGATCTCTAGACAGCCATGGCCTCAGCTCACAACTCCAGTGCCCCAAAATGCCCACCAGGCAGCGTGGAGAAGCAGGACACAAGTCAGCGCAGTGCCCTGGGCACATGCTAGGCCTCAAAGCCTGTGCAAAGGCCCTGTGTCCATCTTCCCCTCCCCTGGGCCCTAGAGCTATAGGCAGGAGCATCACAGGGCTGCTCCTCACCCTGAGGACCTGCTTCCAACTGAGCTGGGGACCAGAAGACTCCAAGCCCGGCCGGGAACTGCAGCTACCATGAGAGAAGAGGCAAGTGACAGAGACCCCCTGCCTGTCCCAAGGTGTCTTATCACCCTTCTTGAAAGGGCAAGTTTAAACCAAGCAGAGCAGCACCCACCTATAATCCTAGCCCTTGGGAGGCTGAGTCAGAAGGGTCACCACTCTCCGGGCCAGCCAGGGCTCCATAGTATATTCAAGCCCAGGCTGAACTATATATGGAGACCGTATCTCAAATAAACAAAGAGGTAAGCTCAGCGACATGTGTCTGAAATCCCAGCACTGGGGAGGCCAAGGCAGGAGGATGGCCACAACTTCAAGGCCAGTCTGGGCTCCATAGTGAGTTCAAGGCCAGCCTGCACTACACACCAAGACCCTGTCCCAAAAACAGATATAGTGAAATTGCAAAAAAGTGGCTAGAGAAATAGTCTCGCAGAGCGCTCCTGGGTTTGCTGTCCAGTGTGGGCTACAGGGAATAAGTCAAGCAAACTGAATACAGAGTGTTTGGGGATATGGGGACAGTTGCTGGGCTGCCCTCCTACCCAAATCTGGCACCTCCCCTGTGGGGAGACCCTCCTTCCAGAAAGCCTGGTTCCCAAGACCACAGCACCCATGGGCCCTTCTGCACTGAGTACATGACATGTACTGGGCTGGACCTGTGAGGGACCCAGGACCAGCCACGATCGGGGGTTTGGAGCATCCCACAGCCACAGCAGTGCAAAGGCCCTGGGGCCAGAAGAACAGACAACAGGTGGAGGGGCCCCGGGTGGGAGCGAAGTGTGGGACAGGCTGGGGATACAGATTTTAGGAGGGGGTTGTTGGGACCGGCTGGAGGCCAAGTCCTGGCCAGGCACCTGTGTGGGACATTCAGAGAATTCCTTTTCTCTCAGCGCAGGACTTAGGGCTCAGTGCCCTCGCACCGCGGCCTGGGGTGGCAAGGCTCCTTTCTGGCATCCAGCCCCTGCACACATGGCTGCTGCTTCCAGGCCTCCTTGAGAATGTCAGGAATGAGCCCATGGGGGTGGTCCCGGGTGGGCTGCACTGGTGCTGGGGGAGGCTGCCGAGTAGCCAGGCTAGAGTTTAGGGTGAGGGCCAGGCAAGACCAGAACCCAGAGCCCGGGGTCTGGGGAGATGGCTCAGTGGAATAAGCACTTCCCTGGCAAGCGCAGACAAGTGCATGGGCTTCAGTTCAATCCCCAGTTCCACACACACACACAAAAAAAAACCAGAACGCACAGCCTGTCACAGAGGATGCAGCCAGGCTCCCGGAGCCAGGCCATGCACCACCACCCCCAGTGCCAGCTCTTGTGCATTTCAAGAGGACAAATGCTAGGTCTGCTTCAGGCTGGCCTGGAGGCACACACCCATGATCCCCGTACTTGGGAGGCTGTGGCAAGAGAATCACCCTGCGTTTGAGGCCAGCATGAGCTACACAGTGAACTCAGCGTCAGCCTGAACTTACATTGTGAGACCCTGACCTAAAAAACCTGAGGAAAGCCGGGCGTGGTGGTGCATGCCTGTAATCCCAGCACTCAGGAGGCTGAGACAGGAGGATTGTTGTGAGTTCGAGACCAGCCTGAGCTACAAAGTGAGCCTTAAGGCCAGCCTGAACTGCATAGTGAGACCCTGTCTCAAAAAGACAAAAAAAAAAAAAAAAAAAAAAAAAAAAAAAAAAAAAAAAAAAAAAAAAAAAAAACCTGAAGAAGAAGTAAAGGCTGGCTTGCTGGCTCAGAGGAGCCTCAGGGTGCAGGTGGCACCCAGGGTCGCTAACCCCAGAAAAGGCTCCTCCCACAGGGAGGAGGGGAGAGAGGGGACCTGCACATCAGATTGGACCCACCTGAGCTTGGCTGCCCACCACATCTCTGTCACTCAGCACACGCAGGCAGGTCAGCCTAGGCCCAGCAGTGGCACTGCCCTCTGATTAGGGTGAGGAGGAGGCACAGTGACTGCACTGGCAAACATGGGCCAGCCTCCTGGGGCCAGCAAGGGGTTCCCCAAGCTCTCTGTCCCTGGGAGTTCCCTGAGGCTCCTGCTGGATGTGAATTAGGTGAGGCCTCCACAGGCCAGGCAAACCCAGCCACTCAGCCCTGCACATAGGAGCTGGGGGCTGGCACCTTGGGTGCAGCGTCTTACAGAGCACTCTTCCAGTGCCGTCCTGAAAGCTCTGTCTCGGCCACATGCTGCCTGTCACCACCCCCCTCAGCTTCCCCTACCCAAGGCCCATCCTTCTGGACTAAACATCAACTGAGAAATGGATAAAGAAGAGACAGGTGTTTTTATACGGTGGAGTGCTACTCTGCTGTGAAGAAGGATAAGTTTTAGACATTTGCAGTGACCCCGGAGAACAAACTTTTTTTATGCCAGCAATGGAACTCAGGACCTTGTGCTTGCAGGGAAGGCACTATGCTGCTGAGCTGTATCCCCAGCTCACACTCTTAAATGAAAATAATTAGACACACATATTCAAATACTACACTGTTTCTCTGATGTGAGAAAGTAGAAGTGTAGATAAGTACTAAAATACATAGCAGAGGGGCCAGGGAGATGACTGAGTGGAATAAGTGCTTCCCTGGCAAGCGCAAGGGCCTGAGTTCAATCCCCGGTTCTGCAAAAATAAATATATATATATATATATATATATATATATATATATATATATATATATATATATATAGCAGATACTGTGAAAGTGCTCAAATGGGAAGGGGAGCTGTGGGTGGCAGGTGGGAAGGAAAGAAGAGACAAGAAAAAATGAGAAAGAAAATCAGAAAGGAAGCTTTTGTAACCTTACATATAACTAAAATGTACCAGCAGCCTTTAAAAAAAAAAAAAAGAAAGGGAATTCTGAAAATAATGAAGGGGACTCTGACAATAAAATACAATAATGATGGAGGCTGGGTGTGGGGACGCGCACCTGCATCCCAGCACTGGGGAGGCTGAGGCAGGAGGATCCCTTTGAGTTCCAAGCCACCTGCTCTACTTCATGAGCCTGTTTCCTTTTCTGGAAGACATGGCTGACTGCTCCGCTGCTTTCCCAGGTGGCTCTGGGGACATAGCCAGATTACACCAAGGATCTGGGATCCTCTGGAAACTTCCCAGCACGGATTCCAGGCCGGGAATAGGTGGGCATCTTACAAGAATCCCAGAGCAAGAATCCCAGTGGGCAGGCACTGAGGCCTAGAATCTCCATGCCTGGCTGTACAACCTGAGGGGTGTTACTCGGCTGCTCTGATCCTGTGTCCTGAGCTGCAGGACAGTGGGGAGCAGTGACAGAGCCTTGTGCTGCCATGGAGAACAAATGAGTGAGTGAGCAGGCACTGCTCAGCAGAAGCTGGCATCCTGTGTCACCCAGCCCTCTGTGACCTACAACACCTGCTGCAGTCCCCCTGAGGAAACTGAGGCTCAGAGATATACATAGGCAGCCCAGTGGGGATGTGGTGACCACAGAGACCCACTGGGCTAGCTGGGTGGAGCTCAGAGGTGGCCCTGGTGAGGCACAAGGATGTCACCGAGCACTGAGCTGGCCTTGTCTGGCGCCTGCTGCCCCCAGGACCCCAGCTTCCTCAGGTGGTGTAGGAGGCATGGAAACCAGGTGGGACCTGGCCTCGCCATGCCCGCTCCTCCATCTCCTGCAGGATTGCCCCCCCCACAGTGTCACAGGCCCCAGGGCCTTTGCACAATCCTACCCCTGACACAGGGAACCTCCAAATGACACAAGGAGAAAATTGATCTCCCAACCCAAAAGGTACCTGGGACAAGTTTGTGTTCTTTAAACTCCAACAATGAATTTTAGGAACAAACAGAGATTATGGACAGAATATATTTCTTGAGGGAAAGAAAGCTCCTGTCCAAGAGAGGGGCAGGAGGGGGCCCCCTGAGTGGGTTTTCCCCAGGGAGCTGTCTCTTCCAGGAAACCATGTGGTGAGGAGGGTCTAAGGTGGTGGAGAACATGGGAACTTGCTTAGGTGGGCGTGAGGTGGGACAAAACTATGGTCAACCAATGAGATTACAAGAACCATTGCTCAGGTAAAATTGATTAATTCAGGACCAAATGGGGAAGCGAGTCACATAACAAGTGCGCATGAATATGGAACAGGGTCTCTTCCTGTTGGGGGTTGGGCTAGTGGCTCATTTGGGCTCTTTCAAGGTGATTGATATCTATTTAGAATATCAATCCCTGATGCCCATCCCCAGGGAAGTATGTAGCTGTGTTTCCTCTTTTGTCTTGGTCTTGAGGTGTGGCCCACAGGGAGTGTCTGTCTCTTCCCAGCTGTAAAGTCACCTTGTCTTCCATCTTGTCTCCACGAGGGCCTGGCCCTGTCTGACTGCCTAGAATATTTCTATCTACTTCAGCTGCCTGCAACACCCCCATTCACCACACTGCTCACAAGTGGCTTGGTGTCTCCCTCACACCCTTGGCCAACTCTGGCACTCATCCTGTGTAAAGTAGTTTTTGTGTATAACTTGTCATCTTTTGAATGGGCCAGGGCTCTCCTGAGACACTGATAGAGAGTAGATAAACAGAGAGATGGACAGGTCTCTCCTAAGGAACCGGCTCATGCTGTCACAGTCTAGAGCGGAGTCTGCAGCCACCACCCTGAGACTGAGGGGCACTGACAACAGGAAGCTACCTGCTTTGCTTCTGTCCTCTAGTGAGCACGTAAACATTCTAGGGATGTGGGCCACACATGTTGTGTCCCCAACACCGTGAACAGGACTTACAGAGTCATACTGAAGAAGTGTTTGCTGAGTGAATAAATGAATGGACAGAAGCTGAGTGCGGCCAGTGGTGTGCAAGGTAGCCCCGTGGCCGCTGTGGCTCTGCCTTGTTCTCTTGGTCACTCGCGCTGAGGGACAAAGGACGTCAGCACCACATCAGGAGGACACCCAGTGCCCAGGGAGGGTCCCTGGCCAAGCCACTGCCCTGGAGGCCTCTGTGCCCCGGAGGGGACCCATGTAAGTTCTGGCCCATTGCACAGAGGGAAATTGAGGCCCCAGAGCCCATGCCCAGGAAGCGCACCCTGGCCTGGGGTGCCACAGGAGTCTGTGTTGGGTTTCTAAAGCATGGGCCTGTCCCTTGGACGGATGCGTCCCACAGAGCCCTTCCTACGCCATGTTCCCTCCATTTCTTCTCACTCAAGAGGTGGGCAGAACCCCAGGATTCTGAAGATACAGCACCCCTCTTATTTGTGTCTAGCTATCCCCTCAAAGCCTCATGCAGTCATGGGGCAGGATTCTAGAGTTTGTGATCAACTCATGATCCAGTGAGATTACGGGTGAGTGCGGCTGGGATTATGGGTGAGTGCTGTTGGGATTATGAGTGTGAGTGCTACACCCAGCCTGGGCAGGATAGCCTGAATGCAGCATAAGGGAAACTTACTGTTTTTGACTGCCCTCTGCCACATGCTACTGTCTTGGAGCCAGCTGAGTATGGACTGAAACCCCCACCAACTGTGAGCTACATAAACCTGCCCTTCCTTCATTGTGGGTATCAGTTATTTTGTCCCAGCAATGAGAGAAGAGTAACCAAGACACCTCTTCTTCTCCAGGGATGTGACCAGACCGAGTTGTCAGCCTCACCTGGCCACAGGTGTGGCCACGTGACCAAGTGCAGCCAGCATACGGAGCCAGGGATGCAGGGGGCTCTGCCACCCGGGGACACCTGGACTTCCCATAGGTGTGGGAATGGAGCGGCTTCCCTGGCGATTGCCAGAGCACTGGTGCTGTTTGTTACGCAACACCAACCCAATCCAGAATGCTGCCTAATGCAGGAGCAGTGATCTCTCTCTGGCACTGAAATGTCAAGATGCATTTCCCACCTGTCCTGCTCAGTGGACCACAAAGGATGAGCTGGGCGGGGGGGGGGCTGGTGTGGACGGCCCTGGCCGCTGCCTCTCCTAGCGGCACCGCCCAGCCTTTGTACACAGCACCTCATGGGGACAACAGTACATGCAAAAGACAAGGAAACACTGAGGCTTGAAGATCATGTAGCAGGGGACCAGGTGGAGACGGGGGCTAGGCCCCTCCTATTCAAGTCCTGTGACCCAGGACCTCCAGGGACGGGGCCCCAGTTCCTCCCTTGGGGTGCTAGGTGGGCAGGTGTGTGAAAGAGTGAGTCAAGGGGAGGAAGCTCGGGTGGCCTCAGGAGATCAGGCCCCAGGTGTCCTGGCACGGCAGAGGTGCCTGACGAGCAGGCAAGGAGGCAAGTCCAGGCCAGGGGAGGCCACAGAGCCTGTCTGCACCTGTAGGACAATTTGCTTTGGCAACAGTGTGGAAGGAAAAAATTCCAATTTGTGTTCCCAGCGACTCCTTTGAAGCTATTTATGGAACAGCCCTACTCCTGGGTGGCAGTGAGGCCTGGGGCCAGGCCAAGCCCTACGGGTGGCTGTGGAGGAGGCCAGAGCGGTGTCACTTGCTTTGGGAGGGGCCTGGCCATGTCTGTCTCCCCCTCTTCCCCTCTGATCCCAACATCCTCCTCTGTGAGCCGGGAGCCTGTTGAGTGTGGAGGGCCTAGGGCAAAGCTAACCAGCCCAGGCTCCGGGCCATGGATCTGTGGCCTCAGGGAGCTGGGGCCTGGCTGCTTGGAGAAACCCCAGCCAACATCTCTGCAGTGGAGATGGCCTGCCTAATGCTGGGATTGCTCTAGGCCAGTGTCTGGGCTGTGACATCTAGGACTGACAGACTCTTCCTGGAGCTGTGGTACGTGAGTCCCTCTGTGCAGCCAGCTGTTCGTGTTAAGTCCCAGATATAGATGGGGCTTGGTCTTCCATCCCTGCTGTGACAAATCACTGCAAACCCCAGGGCTCAGTACAGCGAAGTTCAAGAGTTCAGATGGTAGAAATGGATGCCCCCAGGGACCAACATGTCCCTGGGCCAGAACTGTGGTGTCCCCAGAGCTGGGGTCACAGGGTCTCCGGGCTGGCACCCCAAGGCTCCAGTACAGGACCCAACCCTTCCTTTACAGCCTCTGCTCTGCTCCAGCTCTCTGCCCTTGATCCTGCCTCTCTTCCGCCAGCCACCCTGGGTTACCTCCCATTCGCCGTCAGAATCCCAGTTTAATCACAGCTGCAGGACGTCAGAGGCACCACCCAGACGGGAGCAGGACCCAAACGCCCCTGGGTCTGGGGTGTGAGCTCCCAGGAGCTAGAGCCCCTGTCATCCAAGCCACCCACTTCCGGGATTCCAGCCTTTGCTCAAATGACCCTGAACCTGAGTGTGGATCCTCTAGCAGCTCTGGAGCATCCTCTGGTTCAATAAATACGAACCACATACCTACTGTGCTCCAGGCAGTTCTTCAAGGCACTAGACATGCAGCAGCGACCGGCCAGGAAGGTTCATTTGCTGTCTCCCACGGCAAGTCAGGAGGGAGCTCGGAGTCCGGCCGGCGATGTCCCTGCTGAGGCCTCCTGATTTCCTGGCCTCAGCTTGGTGCGCACGGCAAGTGCCGCCCACAACAGGGCTGCTGCTGCTCCAGCCAATCTATGCAGCACGGCAACCAGTGCCTAAGGAACCTGAAGCCCTTCTCCAGGGTCACTGTGGCCCTGCACCCAGGAATTGGACATGCACAGTGGCCCCAGCTTAGCTCACCCCAGTAAAGGAAGTAGGGTAAGGGCAGCTGTCCAGGGGCCCTCAGGCTGGACACAGAGAGGCTTATACCCCTTGCCAAAGCCAGGACAAGAGATGGCAGCCGGCAGTTGAGGTTTATTTATTTATTTAATTTTGTGGAACGGGGAATTGAACTCAGGCCCTTGCACTTGCCAGGGAAGCGCTTATTCCACTGAGCCATCTCCCTGGCTCCCGGCTGAGGTTTAAAGCCTGACTCTGTCATGTTCCCTCTGAGGGGCTTGGAAGCTCGCTTTCCTTATCTGAGAAGCAGCGGTGTTCATGGCCACAGGCTAACTGACCTTGGGCCACCTCAACCCATCTGCCTGGCAGGGACAGAGCATGTGGCTGTGGCCTCATAAGGTGGAATCAGAGATGCTACAGGGAACGTCAGCCTAGACCCCACCCAGAAGCAGGCTGGGGCTCATAGAAGCTTCTGTGCCATTGGGCTGTCCCCAAAGATGGCTACCACGGTTCTTGGCCCTGGCACCTGGCTCATTTTGCCCAAGGTACGAGCAGCACAGATGGTGAAGAAAGGGACCCAGGCAAGTGGCCCGGATGGTGGAACCCACAGCTGCAGCTGCCAATTACTAAAATAAGAAGGTAAGGCCGGGCGTGGTGGCGCATGCCTGTAATCCCAGCACTCGGGAGGCTGAGGCAGGAGGATTGTTGTGAGTTCGAGACCAGCCTGAGCTACAAAGTGAGCTTAAAGCCAGCCTGAACTGCATAGCGAGACCCTGTCTCAAAAAGACAAAAAAAATAAAATAAAATAAAATAAGAGGGTAAGCCTGTGATCCCAGCCCTCGGGGCCGAGGCAGCACCCCAAACCTGCCAACATCAGAGATGCTGTCTCAAAATAAATAAAAGGGGTTGGGGATGTAGCTCAGTGCAAAGGCCTTGGATAATCCCATACCACAAGAAGTGAAATAAAAATACACGGTGAAAATAGACAATTTCTTTTTTTTTTTTTTTTTTTTTTTTTTGTCTTTTTGAGACAGGGTCTCACTGTGCAGTTCAGGCTGGCCTAAAAGCTCACTTTGTAGCTCAGGCTGGTCTTGAACTCACAACAATCCTCCTGCCTCGGCCTCCAGAGTGCTGGGATTACAGGCATGCGCCACCACGCCCGGCTCTAAAATAGACAATTTCATGTTCATTTATGTTCATTACAATTTCAGATAAAGGGAAGTAGGAGGGAGGCGGGGAGAACAGGCTTCTCTGAAGTAGGTGTCCAGCCCCAACACACCTATCCCTGCTCAGTGTTGTCCTCAGATGTGGCACCACAGGGACGTGACTCAGCCGACAGCCCTGCCTTGTGGCCCTGCACAAGCCCCGGCTCTGTGTCTCAGGGCTGGGCTGCAGTCTAGCTGCCTGAGCCGAGGCTTGGGTGCGAGCCCCTACCCTGCCCCCATGCCAACACCCCGCCTTTGCCTCCTGCCTTCCAGGAAGCAGCAGATGCCCAAGGTGCCCCATGACACTGGGGGAGGCGTCAGGCCTGATAAAGGAGTAGCTTCACAGGCCGCCTCAGTCCCCACAGCCATGTTGGGACAGAGAGCAGGAACCAAGGAGAGACTGCGTGGCCTTTTGTCTGGGGAACACCCCACCGGCCCTGCCTATAGGGGGGTAGTTTCACCCCCAGCCTCACTGTGCCTGCCAGGGTAGGGGGCTGAGGCTCCAGGAGACAGATGTGGGGTTTTGTTTCTCTCTCACTTGACAAAGTCCCACCCAGCCCTGGCTGCTTCTGTCCCCCCCTGGGAAGAAGCAGCCTGGGCTCTGTTGCTTTCTCTGCAACCTTCCCTACCTCAAGGTGGTGTCACTACCTGGTGTCCTGTGGCCTGAGAGGAGCCAGAGGTGACGGGGCCACTGTAGTGGCACGGGGCACGGGGGATGGTGAGCAGCTCCCGCAGGGTCAGGCCACCCATGCATCTCCTTTCACTTTTTGTCAATGACTCAGTCATTATAGGACTGGAGACAGTGGGGGTCAGAGCAGCAAGAGGGCTTTGCTGAGATCACGCAGCTCTAGAGAGACTCAGCTGGCATGGAAACCCAGTTCATTTCTAAAACCCAAGACAGGATCGGGGAGATAGCTCAGAGGCGTAAGGGCCTGCTTGGCAAGAGCAAGGTCCTGAGTTTGATCTTTGGTACAAAAAAAGGACCTGGGTGAGGGCTGGTGAGCTGACAGTGACCAGAAGGTCCACCACATGGGTTCAATGGGAAGACACAAAGGAAGCTCGGGGCGGGGCGGGCTGTGAGAGACGTCCAGGGAACCATGAGTCTTTCCACCTCTTTGATCTACCATCCTTGGGGTGGTGCAGTGTGCAGGCTGGGAACAATAGGAAGAACAGTAGGGCGTTTGCTCCAGACTGGAGTCCAGGAAAGAGAGCCTCCCTAGCATAGAGGCAGAAGGGCTTCTTCAGAAGTCCCACCCCAGATGACTTCCCTGGCATTCTATTAGCCAGAATTAATTCATATGCCCACTGCCAATCCAATCTCATTGAGGCTGGATACTTTCAAACCAATCAGAGCTTTCCATAGGTCCTTAGGCAATCACACCTTTCCCTATTGTCTCAGACCAATCAGACCTTTTCATAGCCCCTTAGGCCAATCACACCTTTCCCTATTGTCTCAGACCAATCAGAGCTTTCCATGGGCCCTTAGGCCAATCACCCCTTTCCCTATTGTCTCAGACCAATCAGAGCCTTCCATAGGCCCTTAGGCCAATCACACCTTTCCCTATTGTCTCAGACCAATCAGAGCTTTCCATGGGCCCTTAGGCCAATCACACCTTTCTATGGGCTCTCAGACCAATCAGAGCTTTCCTTGAACACTCAGACTTTCCCCAGGCCCAGGGCAGGCTCGGCTGTGGCTCGCTGCTAGGTGGAAGAGATAGGAGAACCCCCATGAAATTGAGGGAGTTGTGCTGGTAAGAGCCAGCAGTGTCCACCCACCAGACATTCCAGGAGTGTGAATCTGTACTGCCAATGATGCCTCCAATGAGTCTCAGTGGTGAACTTTCAAATAGGTTCAGGATGACTGCTTTTAATAGCTACTAGTTTTTAGCATTGTTGTGGTAAGTTTTCCAGTAGTAGGGGCCCAGCCCAGGCTCCTTGCACTGCGCTCCACCCCGGCCTTTCCTACATTTTCATTCTGGGACAGTCTCATCAAGTGAGTTGCTCAGGCTGGGCTCAAAACTAACTCCCTCCTGCCTCAGCCTCCCAAACTGTTGGGTTGGGTAAGCACTTACTCCCACATCCAGTTTATCATAAGCTTTTATTTGTGGCAAGCGATATAGATTTCCATTTATGACAGCTTTACTATTTCCTTTCGAGATTAAGTTTAAGACAAAAAAGGTAAATTCTAGGCCTAAGGATGTAGCTCAGTGGTAGAGGCCTAACATCAGCAAGGACCCGGGCTCCACTCCTCCAAAATAAAAGAGGGGAGGGAGGAAGGAAGGGAGGCAGTTCAGGGTCCTAAACAAACTGGCCATGGTGGTGCACTCTTGTGTCCCTGGTGCCCAGGAGGCTGAGAGAAGAGGATCTCCCGATCCCAGAACTTCTAGGCTAGCCTGACCACCCAGTAAAACTCTGCTTCAAAAATATTTTCTGGCCGGGCGTGGTGGCGCATGCCTGTAATCCCAGCACTAGGGAGGCTGAGGCAGGAGGATTGCTGTGAGTTCGAGACCAGCCTGAGCTACAAAGTGAGCTTAAGGCCAGCCTGAACTGCACAGTGAGACCCTGTCTCAAAAAAAAAAAA
>PVKA01012262.1:0-15876 GCA_004027165.1 Ctenomys sociabilis
TCATCTGTGTGTTTTAATTGGCAGTTTCCTTCCATGGCCTGTACTATTGGAACCCCCCAGATGCGAGGAGGGGGCAGGGAGTCAATAGCGGCCTTATTTTGTGTCCACACATACTTCTGTGTGTGTGAATGCTGTGTCCCATACCACCTTTCCTCCTGGATGTGGTCACCCAGTGGAATGTGCCCTAAGAGCTGTGCGCCCTCCGGCCATTCTCAGTTTCTGCATCCCTTTATGTGCCCACATGACTTGTGGGTTGTGGGGTACCCTCCGGTCCATAGGACCTTCCCTCACTACACACAAGACTATAGCACTTGTGCAGAATATCCAGTTGAGGAATATCCCTGATCCCATTAATATGGAGAAAGAAAGCATCACTGAGTTCTGTGTTGGAAGCAGGCCATGATGGGTTCGGCAGTTCACGGGACTTAAGGCCAGGAATTTCATACCCAGCCCATTCAAAATACAACGTATTTCATGTCCCAGCTTTTGACCTCTGTGTCCTGAGCTTGCCACTCCTTAAATTTCTCAGGGAGTCTATTTCTAGCACATGTCCTCCCTGTGACTCTTCCGGTCATTCCCTGGTATTCAGTGTAGTTGTTCTGTGGCTTCTGATTCTCAGGGTATCTCAGCCTTAAATAATTAACCCTTTTCCAAAATGGTTTCTGACTAATCACTTTCAAATATGGTGGGGCTGCGGTGGATTCTTCTCACATTCTAGCCTGCCATATAGAAGAGGCTGCTTTCAGAGCAGAACCACACTCTTTGGCAGTTGACAGTAACCCTAGCTTTTCTTGGGTCTAGTCTGTTGTTTTTCCCTCGGGACTGCTGTCCCTAACTGGGCTTATGACTTAGTATTTGCTGAGAAAAGTTGCCCTCTCCAGGAGCCTAGGTTAGCATTCCAGACTTTCTTTGCTGTGTGTCTTTTATACAATATCTTTTGTGAATCCTAGTTTCCTTGTCAGCTTGTTCTTAATGCCCAGAGGTTTTCATCCTTTTCTCTGCATTAAGTTGTATTCAGGGGGTATCAGGTCCAGTCCTAGACTAGGGCTTAAAGGAACTACAACAAGCTGCTAGATTTTTTTGCCATTGTCCTTAAGTTTCTTTTTTCTTCCTTGGTTTTGTCTGTGTTAATTTTATGTAAAAATTTCCACACAGCCTGCATTTCAAAGGTTTTCTTTTATTTGTTTGACATTTGTTTTTATTTTTCAGATTTATTCAGCCAGGATGAGGCTGTATTTTTAATTTATAATTGTTTCAGTTTCCGCCCAAATGTTAATTTGAGTAAATGAGAAATCTGTTCCCAGACCTTTGTATTAGCCTGGCATGTTTGTCAATTTTAATACTGGCCAGAAAACATTCAGTTCTCTGGTCATTCTCTCAATCTCTAGGGCAACCCCCAAAAAGTGATGTAACCTTATTCTTCAGAATACATAAATGGTAAGAGAATTCTGACTTTAATTAAATTAAATCAGAGCCAGGCATGGTGGCACATGTCTGATCTCCGCACTTGAAAGGCTGAGACATAGCAATGAGTGTGAGGCTACCCTAGGCTACACATTGAGTTCAAGGCCATCCTAAATTACATAGTGAGATCTTGTCTTAAAAAATGATAAATAAATAAAGCTAAAGGCTATAGGATAAAGGAAAGGAGAAGAAAGAAGCTTAACTCACAGCTTCAAACTAAACCCACAAAGAAAAATAAAAATCTAATTTGCGTTTCTTTCTTGTGTGGTGATTAGGGATTAGGACAACATTACATCCTGATTTTAGAACAAATTAAGAAGCACTAAAACATCCTTGTGAACTGTCCCCGTGTCCCTGGGCTCTGCCTAGTTTTCACTGTCCTGCCCTCTTTTCTGTAACCGATGTAAATGCAAACTATTTTTCTTTTGCCCAAATTTTTCTTATAAAGTACCTATAACCTAGCTTCTTAAACATAGTGGATATTTTCTGGACTGCTAGCTAGCCATGCCACTGTAGCTTGGTAAGTTTATCCCAGGACTAGTTCTTTCGTAGTTTAGCTAGTATCTGTAACAGCTTAATAAACTTTTATGTCAAAGATCTTTTGGTCTCAGGAATTTAACAAAAGATTCCTCTATTAGATAAAAAGAAAAAAATGACTAACAAGGAGATAATATCTTCTCTGAGATTATTATCTTGGAGCCTTTTATCTTAGTATACCTTCCTTTTTCTACCTTCAGTCTTTAAAGAGAATGGTATCTATTTTTGATTCTCTGCGCTTTGGAACTAAATTCCTTCTATTCTCTACAGCAATCTGAAGTCCACCAGAATCTGCTATTTGGGGTTGCCATGGGCATTGAGTTCTTACTTCTGTACTGGTTTGTTCCTTAGCAACAGATAAATGCCTTCGGGTGAGCAAAGACATTTCATTGCGTTTCTATATAGGACAATATTGTCCTCTATCTTCACCAAGAGAATTCAAAGAACAAAAGTTTTAGAGAGAGGGCTGGTCGGTGCTGGTTCATAGGAATTAGGGATGATTAGATCCTTTGGAGGCGCTTAGGGAGATTTTTCTTGTGCTTGGTGGAGGGGAGCTCTATTGTGCCTTGACTTGCAAAATTTTTCTACAGTGCTTCTAGAGCCCATTTATCTTCAGGCTCTCTTATATTTTTACTCTAGAGCTACTAGCCAGGGGATACAGAACTGAATAGTACTAACCTTGATCTTGGCTGAGATTTGTGTAATTTGATTTCACAAGCTTGGCTGAGGAAATTAAGAATAACAACAAAAAGCTATTGTTCTGAGGTAATAGGAGAGGAAACTTCTTAGGTCAAGACAGTAACCTTAAACAACATCATGTGGAGATTTGAGAGGTACTTTTTGTATCACTGATTGGTGCACCGTGGATAAAATAAGTAAGTGATAGGACTCAAATGTGTTGAATTTTAAACATACTTCTCAATTTAGGTTAATGGAGTAGGGCTGCAGGTGTACCTTTTACAAAATAAGTATAAGTTGTATACAAAATGATATTTGGCACATTCACAGTGTTAAGGCTCTTCTTTGTCTCTAATTTCCTTAACATACTATAGCTTGGGCCATGTGAAAATATGCATATGATGGTCAATTTAAGCTTTTTGGTTAGAGGCAGCTGTTTGTCTTATTGATGGATGCTGTGTTGAGGGATGGTGAGCATAACAATTTATTGTGTGTTCAAGGGCTGGCCACATAGCTCAGTGGACTTAAGTGCCGGCTTAGGCAGAGCACAACGGATGGGGTTCGGTCCCTGGCCTGCTATGCCAAGCCCTGCCCATGGGGCATGCTGAAACAGCAAACGAGAGTAGGTGTGGTGGCATAAGCCTGTAATCCCAGCAGTTGGGAGGCTGAAAACAGGAGAATCACTGAGTCTGATCTACATAGTGAGACCCTATAGACCCTGTAGACCCTGTACTAAAAAAAAAAATTGGTAAAAAACACTTATTGTGTGTTCAGCTGGAACTACAATTGCGTATCAGATTAGTTTAGCACTTCTGGGTGTGTCTGAATGATTGACTTACTAGAAGAAAGACCCAGTCTGGATGTGGGCAGCACCAACAAATAAGCTTGTGGCCTTAAGTGGATAAAAGGGGAGAGAGGAAGGAAGCCTCTGCTTTTGCTTCTTCAGGAGAGCTCTAATCTTCTCCATCACCTTTGGATGTCCATCTTCAGGCTTATAGTGCAGACCCATTAGCCTTCCCATGCAGACTTTTTGGTTTGGGTGAAAAACTACTAGTCACCCTCATTGAAAACTAAGGCTTAGGCTATGTCCTTCTCAATAAGTTTAACAGGGGGCCAGAGAGACGGCTCAGTGGAATAAGTGCTTGCCTGGCAAGCACAGGGTCCTGAGTTCAATCCCCAGTTCTACAAAAAAAAAAAAAAAAAAAAAAAAAAGGTTTAACAGGAAGAAAGATGAGCTTCTGGGTAGTGTCAGAATCCAGAAAACAGTGTAAGCAGGCCACTGTGCTGGACAGAGTACATGTTCTTTGAGCTGCTGGTAAAGCAACATTTGTGAAGACATGTCTCCAGAAGTTGTCACCTAGATGTTAGAGAAGGAAGTGGTAGAAGATTTACTCCTCAGCCCTTCTTAATTCTCCTCAAGTAGCCTCCTACTGCCCTAATTCTACCCTTCCAACACTGAGGTAATCTCTGCTGGCTTCTGTTGGGAAAGGCAGTGGTGCTTCTCTCTCTCTCTCTCTCTCTCTCTCTCTCTCTCTCTCTCTCTGTTTTTGGTGGAACCGGGGCTTAAACTCAGGCCCTTGCACTTGCCAGGGAAGCACTTATTCCACTGAGCCATCTCCCCAGCCCCAAGGCAGTGGTGCTTCTCTCAATCTGGAGAAGGTCAAGAACAAGAGAAGAGCAAGAACAGAACTTGACTCTCAGGCTTTCACAGAGAACAAATTGGTCAAGCAATGGCCATGACTTATACATGGTTGACACTGACAAAAGATCTACAAAGTGCAGTACAGGGTTTCAGGGTAAATCCTGACGGGATTTGACTGACCTTGTCAGATACAGAAGTTACATTTCTTGTTATATAGGTCTTGCTTTATCTTGGCCTTAAACATCCAGCAGAAAGTATAAAAACAAGGTATAAAAAGTAAAGCCATATTAATATGTTGAGCTGTAAATGTCACAAGTCAACAACTTCTGACATTACCAGACAACCCACTACTATTATGGACTGCTGGACTATATTGGATTATTTTGCTGAATTCATGCACTTACAATATTTAAATGGCAATGGAATACCCATCTCTGACAAAACTAAACCAAAAAAAAGGGATACAAATGAAGGGCCATTTTGTATCTGTATATACAAAATAGTTAAGATAGATATACAGCTACTTTCTCTTAATTCAATGAGAAGATTTATACTAATGGTGTTTGGACAGGATATCATGTTTGCATCTTATACTATGAATAATCACTGTGAAGAGAACAATATGCAATGTGTTAATTATTGAAACTGTCCTACTAATCGGTTTTGAAACTATCCCATTGCTATTTGCTTCTAAATAAAATTAATTAAAAAAACAGAACTTGAAAATACTTCTATGTCCCTCTCAACAGTCATAAAAACAGTTATCATCAAGAGTACACAAAATAATGCTAGCAAGGATGTGAGGAGAAAGGAACTCTGTGTAGGAAAGTAAATTAAGACAGTCATCGTGAAAATCAGTGTGGAAGGGTCCCAGAAAACTAACAGTATAACGACCATATGATCCGGCTGTACACTGCTTGGCATATACTTGAAGGCATTAAAGTGAGCATGCCATAGGTTACCCTCATACCCACGTTTCTTGTGGATCATCGACAATAGCCACGACACAGAAACTGGCTCAGTGCCCATCAACTGATGAATGAAGGAAATGTTGTATATGTAATTATTATTCATCCATAAAGAAGAATGAAATCACGTCATTTGCAGAAACTGGATGGATCATGGGGACCATGTTACATTAAAATAAGCCAAACTCAGAAGTAATGTCCCTCATCATCTTGTCTGTCCCACAGTGGAGGAAAAATGATTAGGACATGACAGAAGAAGGGAAACCATGAGAGTAGAGGAATGGGGAGAGGGGAGAGTAAGAGAGAGTTGAAGAGGGTGGGTAGGATCAAAGTATGTATATGCATGTATGAAAATTCATGATAAAATTCAGTATTCTGTATAAGTTATATGCACTAATAAAAAAGTAGAAAAAAAAGACAACCCCGACATCCTTTTTCTTCAGTGCAACTGTGTTATTAAGGTACAGCTCTGATGCCCTGGCTTCTCCCAAGGCTTTCACTCTTGTTATTTTTATTTCCATTATGCACGTGTGGTTTGAAACAGAGGATGTAGTATTTTGAGATATTTATCATCTGGATAGCAATTCATGATTTTCCAGGGCATCATGGGAATTTTTATGTATTTGAAATTTTAAAATACATGTGTCAATTGTTATTGCCTCTTAGTGATTTCCAGTATATGATATATCCTGGAAGGCATCTTACCTAAAAAGCAGAAATATTTATCAAATGGTGAATATTCATCATAATTTTATGTGTTTTTTACATGTGTCCTAATTTACAGAGACGATATTGTAGGAGGGTTATAATACTGGAGCCAGTGACTTGAGTGATAGGAAGGCTTGATTTTCTATAATATAGCCAAAGATCCTCTTAAAAATTAATATTGAGAGCCGGGCATGGTGGCGCAGGCCTGTAATCCCAGCACTTGGGAGGTTGAGGCAGGAGGATTATTGTGAGTTCGAGACCAGCCTGAGCTACAAAGTGAGCTTAAGGCCAGCCTGAACTGCATAGTGGGACCCTGTCTCAAAAAAACCAAAAAGAATTAATATTGAGTAAGAGAAAACAAAATCTGGAGTGTGTGTGTGTGTGTGTGTGTGTGTGTGTGTGTGTGTGTGATGCTGGAGACTGAACCCCAGGGTCTCAGATGTGCAAGCCAAGCATTTTACTACTGATCTACACATTCATCCTCTACATAATATTTTAAATATAATTCTGGCTATGTTTGATCTGTCTTGTTTCCTTCCTGAAAGAGAGTGACAAAAACTAGCGCTTGGTATTGGAATATTTACCATTGTGATGCTTTCTTTCTTTTTTCTTTTTCTCTCAATTATTTAACACTTGAATCATTCTCCCAATTTCTATAGTTGTAGGGCTGTCTCAAATCATTTACTGAATTGATTCCAGAGTGGCCTAAATGGTGACACAAAATAGGGAAGAGCGGGGAGTCGTGAATGCCATGTTTGCCTTCCTTTCTTCTGGAACTGTTTCTTTGGTTCTGTCATAATTCTTTGTGATCATACTGTTGGTGTCTTGAAGTCACACAGAAAAAAAATCTGATTGTCTTTCAACCTGTGTTACTTTATTTCTGTGTATGTGTTTTACTCTTTTGCAGAGCCATGAATGTTTTCACAGACCCTCGAGTATCCTCTAGCAATGATAACAGGAGGTGAGTTAACTGACCTGAATCACAAAAGGTTCTTGGGATCAAAAATAACAATAACAGGTTTCTTTAGATCCTATAAAGTTCTGTAACTATCTTTCTCTTTAAATCTAAGTTAAAATAACAGGAACAAAGCATGGATGGGAGTTTCTTATAATCTATGTGTGACCTTTAATAAGTAGCAGTCATGACTTACAGATTGTCAGAGTCCCTGTGTGTATGACTCTGGAATAGGTCAGGAGAGAGAGAGAGAGAGAGAGAAATCCCATTTGGAACTAAGAGGAGGTAAGAGTGGACAGGGGGCAGAGGAGCCCTCTCAGAAGAAAGGACAGTGGTAATGGAACCCTGGTGTACCCATCCCTCTGCCCCAGATCTCTGCCACGAAGTAAGGCAGGTGCCCAAGCCCAGCACAAACACCACGCTGGGTGGAGCCTGAACAGGCCTGTGGCTGCTGCGTGAGGAGTGGAGGGAAAGCAACCGTGATGGGCACAAGTAAGGAGGGACAGAGCCGGGCGTGGTGGCGCAGGCCTGTAATCCCAGCACTGGGGAGGCTGAGGCAGGAGGATTGTTGTGAGTTCGAGACCAGCCTGCGCTACAAAGTGAGCTTAAGGCCAGCCTGAACTGCATAGTGAGACCCTGAGTCAAAAAGACAAAAAAAAAAAGGAGGGACAGAGGTACCAATGAAGCAGGGCATGAGGTGGGATTTTAAGGCGTTGCTCCTTTCGAGCAGACGCTGGACTGCAAAGGGCTGTTACAGAGTCTTTGATGATTAGTAATAAAGAGCTATACTTAATCTTGAGTCATTACATTTTTGTTTTTTGTTTGTACTTTTTTATTATTATTCTTAAAGAATACAAAATAGTGGTAAATGTACAAGATTTCACAAAACAAAGTAATAGGAATCCAACAATGGTTGCTGTATTACACGATGCTATGTGCAAATTTGTTTTTCATATTAACAGACATAAACGTATAAGTCTTATTTAAAAAGAAACAATAATGGCCGGGCGTGGTGGCGCATGCCTGTAATCCCAGCACTCGGGAGGCTGGGGCAGGAGGATTGTTGTGAGTTCGAGACCAGCCTGAGCTACAAAGTGAGCTTAAAGCCAGCCTGAACTGCATAGCGAGACCCTGTCTCAAAAAGACAAAAAAAAAAAAAAAAAGAAACAATAACTAAGAAGTTATAAGAAATTCAAGAGAAGACTACACGCTTTGTGTTTACTCAGCTCCCATCAAGTGGTTCTGCCTGGTTTGCCACAATCCTTATGGGCTGTTCCGTGTCCATGTCTTGATGTGTGAGGAAGGCATTCGACAGACAGCTCCGTCCTACAAGCACTGAAAAGGTGCAGCTTACTGAGCCAAATGCAAGCGCCAGGTGCTCAGACCCCACGTGCCGCTTCCCAGGAGCAGCAGTGAGCTGTCTGTCAGAAGAGTGCTAAAGTGAGGGAGGGATAGGAAGGTGTGTCCCGCCCACCCGCCTCAGTGGGTGCGTCACTTCTGGAAGTACTGCTGACGAACGGCCTGTGAGCCCAAGCCTGCCGCTCTACAGGCCCGGTACGTCTGCAGTTGATTTGACCAAACCAAAGGGGGAAGGTTCTTATTTGCTAGTACTCTGATAGTAAATCTCACGCTGTGGCTTTCAGTGGGGCTTTTTTTTTTCACTCATAAAGGAAGAAAAGGCACGTTTGAAGGGACTTCAACTTGTTCTAATGAACAAAATGTCCTGTAATTACTCTAAAATGTGGTGAATAGGCTTGTGGCTGTGGCCCTTTATCCTGGTTTGTATAACTTTTTATTTATTTATTTATTTTTATGTATTTATTTTTTTATTCATTTTAATGAGGAAAGATAAAATAATGATGAAACAGTTAAAAATCGGGTTAGTAGGACAGTTACAATAATTAATACATTGCATATTGTTGTCTTCAGAGTAGACAGAATGCAGACAAGATATCTGGTCTAAACAATATTAGTACAAACATTTATTCTCAATGAACTAAGAGAAAGTAGCTGTATAACTATCCTATCTCTCTTTTTTATGTATTTAGTACAGGGTCTCACTACACAGATCAGACTCAAAATGATCCTCCTGCTTTTAGCCTCTCAAGTGCTGGGATTACAGGCACACCCCCACGCCCAGTCTCAGCCGCCATCTCAGTGCACCCAGGGGCTGGCCTGGCATGGCACGCTGAGGATCAAACCCGGTTCCCTGCTCCAGCTTAAGCAGGCACTTTAATCCACTGAGCCATCTGTCCAGCCCTTTGTATGACTTTCTTTTTCAAATTACTATTGTTTCATTTTCTGCTGAAAAAAAGAATTATCTTTACTTCTTGTTTAATTTTTCTATATTCTTAAATTTGCTCTAAACTATAAAGTCCATTTATAAAAGATGTATAAGAAAAACAATCATTCTGATCACGTACTCCATTTTCACTTCAGTATGTCTTATAAACACACCTACCTGTCTATGTGTCTCTTCCTGACTTATCACATGGAGAGTAGGGATTATCCCTCGCCATTATTCTAACATTTTCTTTTCCTACTTTGTGTCTTTTCATCAACTGTTATCTGGATGCACCTTCCTATCTTTACAGTCTCGTATCTCACATTTCAAGTTGGATTTGTAAACACACGAAGTAAGGAAAGATGTTTAATCTCTCTCTCTCTTTCACACACACACACACACACACACACACACACACACACACACACGCGCGCACTCACACATACTCCAGAGATTGGCCTATCAGTCTGATCGCACCATTACTTCACAGCATCCTATTACTTCGGCTGCTATCATGTGTCTTCAGGATTTGTTCTGTATGACTGACTTCAGTGCCTTGAAATTCCTGTAGGGAAAAGCATAATTTCTTCTACATGGATTTTATTCTTTGTGTATTTTTTGGTTTGTTCACAGAGATAAAAATGCCTTAACATCCTTTTCAGCATTTTCTAGCCTGAATATTAATAATAGGTTGGTTGCTTTTCTGTCACCTGGCTGGTGAATCATTTTGGAGTGGTCATAACAGTACATAGCTTACCTGAGAGCCTGCCATCTCTGTATGCAACCTTTTGTTTTGGAACTACCTAAATACAAAGGGTTGACCAGGTCAAAAGATACTTGCTCATGGTCTACGTGGGAATTTTACAGACTAACGACCAATGTCTATAAAATGTGACAATGCCTGAGAAGAGAGCATCCTATTAAGGATCAAAGAGAGGTGGGAGTAGAGGGCAGCATAATCCCTTGGCAAAAAGACAAGAGCCGATGTATCTGGAGTCAGTTCTTCATGTTCCAGAACATTACTACCATGTGAAGCTGGTCTCCCAAGGCCAAACGGACCACCAGAGGGGATGCAGCTCTCTTAGCCTGCAGTTACTTGGTATAACTGAAAAAGATGGCCATGCCAAGAGAAAAGGGGACCAGGAGACTTGGCAAATGGCATTTGGTGGAGTTAGGAGGGTGGGATCCTAAGTGACTTTAAAAGAAATTCCACCACAAAAGGCCCTTACACATTGGGTTATGTTTAGTAGTAAAGAAGTATTTTAAATTTTGATCTTTTAAGATGTCTTTTGCAAGTCTAAGGTTTGTATTTCTATTAGCTAAAGCCTGATGTCTAGGGAAAAATCCAAATACTTATTTTTTTAAAAATAATTAAATTTCATGTGAATCTTTTAGGGTTCATCTATTTTATAATTTATAGGCAAATTGTGGTTAATTTGAGTGAAAAACTAAGTGTGTGAATTCACATCATGATTGGTTGAGTGCAATTTAATCCTTTAGCTTAGACCCAAATGAATTGCCACCAAGAATCTATGAAGGAGTCATCAAAGGCCAGTTATACACATATATACTTTATATATAAAGATACACAGATATTAAATAAAAAACTTCTTTGGAAATTATTTCTAAAATACTGACATCATCAGCTCAATTTCTGTTTGCAGCACTCACCCTTTTATGGATTTAGCTGGGTACACGACAAGTCAGGGGAAGCAGACTATTTCCTATTTACATGACTAGTAGCCCAAACCCTAAGAAAATGATCAGATTTCCTATATATGACACTTGACTGGGAGAGAGTATTCATTTGCTGGGGCTACAGTAACAAAGCGTCTTACACAAAGTGGCCTCAATGGTAGCAATTTATCTCACAGAGCTCTCCTATCACAAACTCAAATTGGTATTTGCGTTGGTGGCTGGCTTTGAGAACTGTTAATAAGAATCTGTTCTTTTTTTTCTGGAAATCTTTGGCATTCCTTTGTCTGTGCAGTGATTATACAGGTCTTGGCCTCAATTTGTATACAGTGATCTTCCAGGGTGCCTGTCTGACTCCACCTTGTACCTCTCTGAAAGAATACCAGTCACATTTCTGTAAGAGGCTAAATCCACACCAGTATGATGTTGTTTTAATGGCTTATATCAGTGCCTTTTCTGTCATTAAATAGCATCACATTCTCAGTGACAGGTACTAGGACACCAACAATCGAATTTTAAGTATGAGAGCAAGTGAGAGGCATCCTAATAAAGGAAAAGATAAAAAATTGAGCATGGGTCAAGAGGAGCTTTAAGCAGAAAAGATGAAAGACAAAGACCCTTAAAGGAGTCTCCTACAACAAAGAACTCTGTTGTTGTAGGTACCCAGCACCTACAACTTTAAGGAGCAGAGGTTTAATTTAACTTATGGTTTCAAGAGGCTCAGTCCATGTTGGCTATCTCCAAGGCAGGAATACCATGGTGGAAAAGGCTGGGGAGAGGAAAGCTTCACGGTGGCTGGGGAGCAGGGCCAGAGAAGAAGGGGCATGGAGAAGATTCAGTCCTCAAGGTGGTGTTTCCAAGACCTACCCGGACATGCCCAGATGTGTGCTTCACCAGTCCCTCAGACAGCTCCCAGGCCAATTAAGTTGACACAGTCAAACTTAACTGTCTCACTCCACTACCATGTAATACTGATGCTCCCAACCCAAACTCACCACCACGTTGGAGGGACCCACCAGCTGAAGGTTGCAGTTGATTAATGCTATTTTTGCAGGAGAACAGAAATAGATGATGGGTGAAAGCAAGCAGGTGGTGGAGCGGCTTCAGAATCAGAAATTTAGGCAGGGCAAGTGTGACCTACCTACACACTGAAGTTGGTTTTGAAACAAATGCCACCATGAATGACTGTTACACATTGGGAAAAAGATAACAATGTAGATTTTTTGGCTAAATCTAAAAGCATTACTACTTTCACAAGCCTACTACATCAGCCTTTTTTTTTTTTTTTTTTTTTTTTTTTTTTTGTGGAACTGGGGATTGAACTCAGGCCCTTGCGCTTGCCAGGGAAGCACTTATTCTACTGAGCCATCTTCTCAGCCCCTGTACATTATCAGTCTTATTTCTAATAAAAATTGCTACACTAAGTTCAAACAGTAGTGAAATGCATTTAAAATTTGGTCAGTTCATGTCCTGAGTAACTATAGGTACTTGATCTAAAAGAATAAGTGAAAAAAATCACATGTTGTGTCTGACATTATATTTTTATAAATCCTTAGCTTACAGCAGAATAAAGTGGCACCAGTAATCTATGTGGAACCCATCAACAAAATGTGAGTTAAAAATAAACAGATTTATATGCATATTTTCTATGAAGATAAACATACATCAGAGAAAGAAAGAATAAAGAGCACAGAGAAAAAAAGAGAAAGAAAAAAAGAATTTTACTGCTGTGAAAATTATCCTTTTGGAAAAAAAAATTGTTTGATGCTGTATCTAAATTTTCTCCCTGGACAGGTTGCTTCTTCTAGTCAGTACATTTGTGACCCTCAGTAGCAGCCAATCTCATAGGACACTATCAGGCTTCCTATATGAGACCCAGCCATGGAGAACCGAAATATAAAATGCTATTTGGAGAAAGAGAAAGAAGAAGTGAACAGGGAATGGTGAAGACTTCAGCAGAAAACCTAGACATGTGTCCCTCCTTCTCCAGACCTCTGTCACTGTCCTAGTCACTTCCCTGTTGTGGGACAAAATATCTGACACCCCAAACTTAGAGGAGAGATTTACTTTTGGTTCACAGTTTTGCCGGGTATGGCCTATAGCTGGCTCTAAGCAGAAGCAGCGTGGTAGAAGGGTTCAGCGGATGAAAGATGGCAACTAGGAGGCAGAGCCAAGGGAGAAGTTGAGAACTATGTAGCGCATCCTGCCAGGGACAGGGACCTGCCTCTTCTGGCCAGGGCCTCCCTCCTAACAGCACATTCATGTAGGAGTTCATCAGTGGATAGCACCCTACACTTTCTAAAGCCTCAGCTCAGAATACGTAAGACTTTTGGGGAACATGTTAGTTTGAAACCATAACAGCCACGAAGAGAGGCTGGTGCTTTAAATGCAAACACATTATCATGTTGGATGGAGTCCTGCCTCATATTTATAGCTACTTTGTCTCATTTCATGGGCAAGAGGGACAATTATGGTGGATTAAAATATCAGGTGAAAGACAGACTTAAGAGTGATGAATTTAGATTTGGAAAGAGGATGTATACCTATAAATTACAGTTGAATTTGAGATAAATGCTACCAAAAAGACTACTGTGCATTGAGATTGAGGTACTTTTATGTTAAATCTCCATATGGTGTTTTTTTTCAGAAGCCTAAGACATTCATTTTCAACATTATGGCTTACTTCTAATAAAATACATTCAAAGGAGTGATAAACATATGAATGGTCAAAGATCAACTACAACATAACTCATAGAACAAATGTTATTTGATTAAAGCAAGTTGTACTTACATGTTACCCAACTACATATTTTTCAATACTTTAGATCATACTGGGATGTATCAACATTAGATACTGGGCCAGGGAGATAGCTCGGTAGAATAAGTCCTGCCTGGCAAGTGCAGGGTCCTGAGTTCAATGCCCGGTACTGACAAAAAAAAAAAAAAAAAAAAAGATCAGATACTGTTGATGGAGCTATCAGTGAAACATGAAGTTTAAACTAAGAACAAAGATAGCTATCTGGATGTGTGCATATACATATACACACATATATACACCTACCATACAAGTTTATGCACAAAACTGCATACTTCTCTCAGTACACACATATGTTCTCACCTTCCATGCACAAAAAACACCATAACTCAGGCCTGGTAGCACAAGAAGAGCTAAGGCATGAGATGTACAAGTTCAAAGCCAGCTGAGCAACTTGGTGATGCTGTTTCTTTTTTTGTCTTTTTGAGACAGGGTCTCACTATGCAGTTCAGGCTGGCCTTAAGCTCACTTTGTAGCTCGGGCTGGTCTCGAACTCACAACAATCCTCCTGCCTCAGCCTCCCGAGTGCTGGGATTACAGGCATGCGCCACCATGCCCGGCTAATGTGATGCTGTTTCTAAAGGGGGTTGGGCGGTGATTAGCAGCACTAAAACACTGCCTGACATATGCGAGGCCGTAGATCCGATCTGTGGCACACAAACAAAAGCACTTGATCAAAACTTGTAAAGCATGAAAATACAGAGGTAGAAATTTCTAAAATCTGTTTTCAGGACAATCCTTGGTATTATTTTTGATGCAGCACCTGCTTTGTAATTGAATGCCTGTAGATAGCATTTTAAAGGATCAAATTGGATAATAGTGGAACATATTATAAAGGAGATGTTCCTTTTCGTGTGTTTGTTACTGTTAGTGGTGGCCAATTCCTTAGAAAAACTATAGATTTATTATATAAGTCTACTTATATAAGTGTAGAGAAGGCCTCTAAGGGGAGGCCAAAGAGAAAGAGAATCCTATCTGTCTAATGAAAAGATAGCAATGCCCTGGGAGCAGTAGATCCTTCAGTAGAAATTAATTGATTTTATGCAACCGATACTTGCTGCATAAACAATGCATCCTTGACACCTGGTGTCCCATCCCAAATCCAACGCTTGTTTCTGAGAAAGCCACCCATTCAGGCCTCTCACATTAACCCCGTTTGAGAGCAGAGCAGAACACGTACGATGAGTGAAGGAAGGAGCTGATGCAGGGACTTGCATGTGGAGGAGGCAAGCACGGCCCTTACCTGCACACTGAAGTTGAATTTGAGATAAGTGTCACCCTAAATAACTGTCACACATTGGGGCTAAGATAATAGGATAGCACTTTTCTTGAATTTGAAAGCATTACTGCTTTCACAAGCCTTAAGTACTTGTTATCAGTCCTATAAAGCCTCATTTCTAATAAGTAATGCTGTATCAAGTTTAAATAGTTGTGACATCTGCATGAATTTTTCTTTTTTTTTTTTGGTGGTACCAGGGATCAAAATCAGGATGCCAGGCAGGCACTTATTCCACTGAGCTATCTCCCCGGCCCTTGCATGAATATTTAAAGATTGACTAGTTCATGTCTAGGTAGCTATGGGTATATGAGCCTAAAATATAAGTAAAATCATGTATTATTTCTGATGGTACTTTTTAACATATTTTTCAGCTCAGACTCATAGTGATCCTCCTGTTTTCAACCTCCCCAGAGCTAGGATTATAGGCATGTACCACCATGCCTGGTCTCTGTGGCTGGCTCAGTGTGCCTGGGGGCGTGGCCGGAGCTGTATATGGTGCCAAGGGTGGATCCCCGGTCCCTGCACTTGCCTAAGCAAGCACTTAGTCTGCTGAGCTATCTCACTGGCCCCTGATATGTTTTTATCATCGTTTAGCATGTACCAGGATGATGTGACAACAGTGTCTTATGTGAAATCAGTGAACTGTGAATTTAAAAGAGATACAAGAGACATACATATAATGTGTGTACATACATACTTACATGCATATTTTTGTCAAGACCCACGACCACACATACACACAAATATGCAGTGAAATCTCAAACAAGAAAGTAAGTACCAGAAGTACCACTGAAATTTGTAAAACTCATTCTCAGAAGTCCTGTGGCCACATGGGGCATCTTTAACTCTTT
>PVKA01012262.1:15976-58446 GCA_004027165.1 Ctenomys sociabilis
TTTTTTTTTTTTTTTTTTTTTTTTTTTTTTTTTTTTTTGTCTTTTTGAGACAGGGTCTCACTGTGCAGTTCAGGCTGGCCTTAAGCTCACTTTGTAGCTCAGGCTGGTCTCGAATTCACAACAATCCTCCTGCCTCAGCCTCCCTAGTGCTGGGACTACAGGCATGCGCCACCACGCCCGGCTTTATATTACATATTTTTATCATCAAATCTGTTGCTTAGATTAACAGAGGTAGGTATGCAAGATAGATCAAATAATTAGACATTAACACTTGCTTCTAATAAACCTTAACTTTTTTCTTGTTCTTTTTATTTATTTTTTTTTAGTTTATTTTAAAGAGCTTCTGATACCTGTTATGGTTTGTATCTAGGTGTCCCTCCAAAGCCTCATGCAGGTACAGGGTGGGCTTTTAGACTTTGTGATTAATTCATGATCCAGTGCTGGGATTATGGGCGTGGGTGCTGCACCTGGCCTGGGGCAGGCGGCCTGAATGCAGCACAAGGGAGACGGACTTGCTCTCTGCTGCCATTGCTGCCCATGCTCCCTGCATGTGCTCTTGCTGTTCTGCTGTTTTCTGCCGCCACTAACTGATGCCCCAAGCCATGCCCACTCTGCCTTGGAGCAGCTGAATACGAACCGAATCCTCCACTAACTGCGAGCTGAATAAACCTTTCTTTCCTTAATTTTGGGTGTCAGTATTTTGTCCCAGCAATGAAAGAAAAGCAACCGAGACACTGCCTTTTAAAAAATCAAATTCAATAAGAGAGGCACAAACTGTTTCTTCTGGTCAGTGTGTTTGTTCCTTTTAGTAACAGCCCATTCACAGGAAGCCATCAAGTTCCTATCTGTGTGTCTCTTACGGAGTAGATCCAAAGAAAATTCCATGTGGAGCAAAGAGGAGGAAGTAGTGGACAGGAAGTAGTAGTACTTAAAGATCAGAGACAGTGGAAACTGAATATGGTCATCATTTTCCATGTTATGCTTTGTACGTAGGTGTCCCCCAAGAGCTTCATGAACTCACAGGGCTTGTGGAAAATGACTGGATTACAGGGTTGATGGCTAACTTGCTGTTGGAAATGGAGCCTGGCTGGAAGTGGTGGGTCGCTCTGGGCAGGGCCTCGCAGGGTCTTCCACTTCCGGCTCCTCCTCCTTCTCTCCCCTTCCAGTGCACCATGCCATACCACACTGCAGCTGGGAGACTATGGCTGACACTGCTACAAACTATGAGCCAAAATAAACTTTCTCCTCTCGTTTCTTAATATCTGTATTATGATTCAGTGACTAGGAAAATGAATAAGACCCAGAACTCTGCCACCTCACGAGAAGGGTGCCTGAACCCGAACATACCTCAGAAGTTGTTCAGAATCCCTACCTCAGGGTTACAATTTCTTGATCTGTAAGAGATAGAAAGACATCTATGATGGTGAAAGAAAGTGAATGAAAGAAATTAGTTGGGGTAAAAGTGTTGTGTACCTAGAAACTGAGTTGAATTTGGAAAAACCAAACCCTCAAAAGCATTTCCCTGTTGATTAGTGATCCTGAGCATCATTTTTAAAGATCAGATTTTATTGATACATTTTATTTTATTTTATTTTATTGTCTTTTTGAGACAGGGTCTCACTGTGCAGTTCAGGCTGGCCTTAAGCTCACTTTGTAGCTCAGGCTGGTCTGGAACTCACAACAATCCACCTGCCTCAGCCTCCTGAGTGCTGGGATTACAGGCCTGCGCCACCACGCCCAGCTCTACTGATACATTTTAGACATGCACCATGATCGCATTCATCACACAGAATTTGCCCCTGTTCGTGATGTAACTTGGTTCTTCCTTTCCTCCATTCCCTCACTCTTCCTTCAACTCCCCTCCCCTTCCTATTTACAAAGCTTTGTTTCAATGTTTTCCTTCTTTTCTCATTTTTTGTCTTATTTTTTCCTTCTTTCCTTTCCCCCTCATCTCTCTTTTGTTCTCCTCCCCATTTGAGCATTTTCCTCCTATTTCAGAATATGTTTTGGTCCTTAATATAGAGAATGTTGTTTAATTTCCTTGTATTCGTGCAATTTCTTTCTCTTTGTGATTTTACTTTATTGTGATCACATAAGATATATTTTAGGGTTTCAGTTTTTAAAATTTCTCAAGATTTGTGTTGTGATCTCACCTGTGGTGTATGTCCTACAGGATATTCTACATGCTAATGAGAACAATGTGTTATTCTGCAACTGGTGGGTGGAATGCTTTATAAATGTCTCATAGTGTATTAGCTCTGTAGTACACTTTAATGCTGATGTTCTACCCTTGATTTTTTTGGCCTGGATATTTCTGCTCACTGATGAAAGTGGGGTATAAATGCCTTAGTATCTAGCTTTTATTTTAGATCTTATATTGCTTGCTTTTTATATGGAAGTGCTATAGAATTAGGAGCCTACAAACAATTGTTATTTCCTATTGTTGAATTGGTAGGTTTATAGGTTATCTTCAAATAGTGTCCTTCCTCATATGTTTTTGTAGTTTTTATTTTTAAAAACTTATTGTTTCAAACCTAGGTAGGGCTATTCTCTGTTTTGGTATCTGTTTGCAAGGGATACATTTTCTATCCAATGATTTTCAAGTTTTGTGAGTCTTTACTGGTGAAATGATTTTCTTTTGTTGGCAGAACCGGGGATTGAACTCAGACCCTTGTGCTTGCCAGGGAAGCACTTATTCTACTGAGCCATCTCCCCGGCCCCGAAGTGAGTTTCTTATAGGTAGCATATCATTGGGTTTAGCTCTTTTTTTTTTTTTTTGTCTTTTTTGAGACAGAGTCTCGCTATGCAGTTCAAGCTGGCCTTAAGCTCACTTTGTACCTCAGGCTGGTCTTGAACTCACAACAATCCTCCTGCCTCAGCTTCCCGAGTGCTGGGATTACAGGCCTGCACCACCATGACGGGCTTAGTTTTTGTTTTTTCATCTTTTAGGCCAATCCATACCTTCTGATTGCGGGAACTTAATCCATTTATTTTTATTTTTATTTTTATTTTTTTTCTTTTTGTCTTTTTGAGACAGGGTCTCACTATGCAGTTCAGGCTGGCCTTAAGCTCACTTTGTAGCTCAGGCTGGTCTCGAACTCACAGCAATCCTCCTGCCTCAGCCTCTCGAGTGCTGGGATTACAGGCATGCGCCACCACGCCCGGCTGTTTAATCCATTTATTTTTAAAAGTTTGATAACTAAAGACATGCTCCTGTCATTCTGTTAATTTATTTTTTCTGGCAGTTTTATATACTTTTTGTTTCTTTGTTCTTATTTATTTTTCTTGTTTGGTGCTTTCATATGCTGATAACATTTGATTGTCTTCTCTTTCTCTTTTGTGTATCTGGTCTACTGTTATGTTTTGTACTTTCTTATGTCTTTATTATAACAGTTTTCATCATTACACTTCTAGCGTAGACTCCTAAGAATTATCTGTAGGGCAAGCCTGGTGGTGCTAAATTAACCTAGTTTTTATTTCTTTCAAAAGTAATTTACCTCTTTAGTTGTTGCAGGTTAATTCTGTAGGATATACTACTTTGGGTTGGCAATTCTTTTCTTTCAGAACTTTGACTATCTCATCCTATTCTCTCCTTTTCTATAAGATTTATGTTGAGTATTCTACTGTTAGTCTAATGGGGATTCCTTTTTAAGTCACTGTTTTTCTCTTTTTCTAGAATTCCCTTTTACCTTTAACAATTTGCTGTAATATGTTTCTTAGAGACTTTTAAAAATCTTTTATTTATTTATGTATTTGGTACAGGGTCTTACTACATAGCTTGGATTTGCAATGATCCTCCTGTCTCAGCCTCCCCAGTGCTGGGATTACAGGAGTGAGTCACCACGCCCAGTTTTGGGACCAGCACAGTGTGCCCAGGGCTCTGGTGTTGGTATATGTTGGTATAAGGACTAGGGGTCACACCCAGTCCTTATACTTTCCAGGCCGACACCTATACTGCCAAGCTACCTCGCAGCCCTCTTAGTGATCTTTTTGGTTGACTCCGTTGGGGTCCTTTGGATCTAGATGTCTTCCAAGATTTTGAAAGTTTTCAGCAGCTATTTCAGTGAATAGGTTTTATGTATCTTCTTAGAATCCCCATATTGCAAATATTTACTAGCGTAATAGTGTCCCCTAGGTCTCAAATACTTTGTTCGTTTTTCTTTTTTGTTTTATAAAACCTGACTAGTTTATTTAAAAAGATCTGTCTTTTAGCTTAGAAGTTCTGTTGCAAGATGAATTCTAAAGTTGAGGCTGTTGATTCTATTTGCTGAGCTCTTTAGCTCCAGGTGGGTGTGATACAGCATAGCTGGCAACAGAGTAGATTGTGTTGGATAAAAGATGAACAGCACATATGAATTCTTGTTCATGTTAGTGTTTGTCTCCCTTAATAGTAGAAAATGCTTAGAAAATTCATGTTTATTTCCCATGTATGAGACCATACTACAGTGAAAAAATGGAGGAGGGAAATTGTACTAGATCAACCACAATTGATCTAGTGAAAAATTGATCAGTGAAAAATTGTACTAGCTCAAGGAGAAGTGAGTAGTGGACAGGGGATGATGTACCCTTCAGAAGAATGAAAGTGGAGGGAGCAGCCTCGGGGTGGTCCCTCCCCAAGCTCTGCTACCAAGGCAAGCTGGTGCCACAAACCAGAGCCCATCCCAACACTGGGTGGAGCTGTTGCCTCAAGGCTACAGATTCTTGACCCCATGTGTTAGTCAGCTTCTATTATTATAGCAACATACCTGAGATAATCAGCTTAAAGAGAGGAAAAGTTCATTTTGACGGAGGTTTGGAGGTTGCAGCCTGTGGTCAGTTGTCTCTATCGCGTTGGGCCTGTGGAGAGTCAGTACACCATAGTGCAGTGACTGGTGGGGCAGGCTGCCCACTTGGCGACAAGCAAAAGCAGAGAGGGAGAGAGAGGAGAGAGAGAGAAGAGAGACTGACTTTCCAGTCTCTTTTTTCAGGCAAATCCTCAGTGAGCTAAAGCCTCTGAGTACACCTCATCTGTTAAAATTTCAGCTACCTTTCAACTACCTCTAAGCTGAGGACCAAATTTTCAACACATGGGCCTTTGAGAGCATTCCATTTTCAAACTATAGCACCCTGTGTGATATATAAAATATCACTATTTTATGATACATAAAATAGTCAATAAGAAGAACTGAGAATCAGGAAATTAGAGGAAGTAAAAGGGATTTGAGTCTAGAGACCACAGTTAAATTTCAAATGAACAAGAAAAGCCTTCACATTGTGTTTAGGTTCAACAGTAATGAACCAGTTGGAAATCTTAAGTCGTTAAACTTTTTTTTTTTTTTTTTGTCTTTTTGAGACAGGGTCTCACTATGCAGTTCAGGCTAGCCTTAAGCTCACTTTGTAGCTTAGGCTGGTCTCGAACTCACAACAATCCTCCTGCCTCAGCCTCCCGAGTGCTGGGATTACAGGCAAGTCGTTAAACTTTTAACAATCCTAAGATTGATCCATACATACACAGGAGAAGGGTAGAGATTGAGATTTGGGAAGTTCATGCTCAAAAGGAGACAAGGTAGTACAGAGGATCTTTGATACATGCTCTAAATCTAATTGTAGCATGTACAGGCAACTTTCTTTTTTAAGATTATGTTGTACAAAGTTGATGTAGGTTTGGGATGCCCTGATATCAAACCTAGAGTTTCTTGACCCTGTGTGAGAGCAGAGAAGATGCCTACAGTGGTGAAGGCAAAGAATAGAGAGAAGGTCCTGATAATCAGGAAATTACATGGGTTAAAAATGGATTTGTACCTCGGAGCTACAGTTGAACTGAAGATAAATTGTCATTAGGTTCAGTGGTGAAAAGTGAACGTAAGGATTCAGTCATTGAGCTTTTGCATAAGCCTTATACTCATTAAAAATATATAAAAAATTACTTATATAAAAAGACATAGAAGCTTTAAAATAACTGATTTAGATGTAAGTTAAGAGTCAAGCAGTTAGAGGGCTGGCCAAATAGCTCAGTGGATTAAAGTGCCTGCAAGCAGGTGCAAGGGCTGGGGATTCAGCCCCAACCCGCCTGCCAGCCCTGCCCCAGGGACACACTGAGAGGCAATTGAGACTGGGCGTGGTGGCGTACCCCTATAATCCCAGCTCTTGAGAGGCTGTAAACAGGCGGATCACTATGCGTCTGATCTAGTAGTGAGACCCCGAACCCTTGTAGACCCTTCCCTAAAATACAAAAAAAAAAAAAGAAGCATCTTTGTACTTCATTCTTTCATAGCTGAGTAATACTCTTTAAAAAAGTCAACCAGTTTATAATTTGTGCAAAAATTACAGCTATTTTGTACCTAAACTTTAAGTCCAGTAAATCATGTGGTATTTGACCATGGGTATTTTAAAAGTCTTTTAACACTGACCCATATGAATTTGTATCAGTCAGTACTCTATGATGAAACTACCTGTGAGATTTTATGTCTATATCCATATCTATATCTTCATATATATGAATGACTTACAAATAGATATTTATTATGTCCAGGTGCATACAAGCATAGAATAATGTATGTACTTCCACACATACATAGAGAGAAAGACAAAAAGTAAGATCTGGAAAATTTATAGTATAATAATACAAAGTGTCTTTGACATTACTTCTGGGTGATCATTAGGATGGGATGAAAGGAATGTGTTCTAACAAGCTGATGTTGAATCCAAAATAGATTTTACCACAAAAGGCACTTACATATTAATTCACATTCAGAAGTAAACAACCTTTAGTCAATTCATTTTGACAGGACTAACACAGAATAAATCATAATTTCTAGAGAATATGACCTATTAGATTTCAAATAACTGACTTACATGTGAAGTTTTTAAGGATAGTAGGTTGCGTATTGCACTAGCTAATCTGAACTAAAGTCATGTTATATCTTACCTTTTGATCTTTCAGCAAAGTTTTACCTGAAGTCAAAGCAGCATCCTCATGTGAATTCACCAGAGAAAAGTAAGGTATAAACAGGCATACATATGTATAAATATGCATATATGTAAACATATATGACATAGAGAATGAGATATGAGATATGAGTTAGTCTCTGTAAGCATCCATGAGAGTATAAAGTTCCAGAGTCCCTCATGGTAAGAGCTGTGCAGAATACTTCCTGTCTTTTGAGATGAGGTAGAAAAGAGTTAAGTCATAGAGGAGGTCTTATTCCTACAGTTTGTCACAGATAGTTATTGGATATGAAATTCTGTTGGCTAGAGGAGGAGAGAATTCCATTTGGGGCCAGTAGGAGATAATAGTGAGTGGGGAGCAGAGGAGGCGTCAGTGGATAACAAGGAAGCTGTAAGTCCTGAACGTTTCTCCTGCTCCAGGACTCTGTACCCATCATCAGACAGAGTAAAGCTCTGGCCTGATCCTGGAGTTTCTTGACTCTGTGTGAGAGCAGAGACCCAACTTTGAAACTAAAATAAGGAGTGGATGCTGACTTAAGAATCAGGAATTGGGCTGGGGAGACAGCTCAGTGGAGTATAGGACACATGTTTTCAAATAATAATAACATATGACTTAAATGTTAATTATTTAATAAATTATAATTTTAGTAAATTTGAACCCAGCTGTTAAATTTGTCACAGTGTCTTACTATGTTCCTTTTTGATCTTTAGATCTGTCTTGCATGAGCTGCAATCAGTATGCAGTGGTGGAGTCAACAGCAGAATGTAAGATATAATTGAATACACGTATAATGCATAAGCATACACAGGTGCATGCACATACAACCTACAGTGAGATTTAGATTTAGGTATTCACTCTCAAGAACTTCCATAGGAATAGTTTCTCTGGTGTTATTTCTAAATTGCTACCGTGGCAGTTTTCCTGATTTTGGATTTAAAGTACAAAAAGTTATAGAAGGTGTCTTCTTCCAGCTAGTGTTGATCACCCTTAGTTTCTGTGTGTGAAGCTCTACTAGAGTTGGCCAAATGAGGACAGAATCCCTTTTGGAGCCAGGAAGAGTTATCAGTGGGCAGGGGCCAGAGAACTTTCAGCAGAGAAGAATAAAGTCCACAGGTCCTAGAACCCTGCTTCCCCTTCCAGAGCTGGGGTTCCATGTGAGGCTGGTGTCCCAAAGCCATGCCCGCTGTAACTTTGAATGAAGGCCCTGTCTCCTGTTTGCATCTTCTTAACCCTGTGTAAGAGGAGAATACAGCAGGAGGAAGAGTAGGTGGATATTACCAATACATGCTTATACATGTATACGGAACTATAATAGCAAATTCCATTAAGATGTTCAATTTTATGTGCTAATAAAAATGTTGTTTTAATCTTAAAATAAATTAGATTGTAAAATACTGTTATATATTTGAGTTAGGTTCAATAGTAAAAATAACTGTACTTGAATCTTCTGTCACTGGCTTTTGATATTTAAACTTTTAACTTTTTAAATTGACGTTTTAGAGCCGGGCATGGTGGCACATGCCTGTAATCCCAGCACTGGGGAGGCTGAGGCAGGAGGATTGTTGTGAGTTCAAGACCAGCCTGAGCTACAAAGTGAGCTTAAAGCCAGCCTGAACTGCATAGTGAGACCCTGTCTCAAAAAGACAAAAAAAAAAAAAAAAAAAAAATTGATGTTTTAAAGATCCACACATCTATAAGATAAACAATTGTAGCTAATTTGAACCAAAGATCAAACCTAGAAAATCATGTGGTGTCTAACTATATGTATATATTTTTTAAATCCTTTAGCACTATTTCATCTGCGTTGGTAACAGACGTGCAGGAAGAATCTCTCATCGAAACGTGAGATCTAAATAAACACACTCATATGCACACACATACACATATGTAAATACACCCAGACACATACATGACAAAGCATATACACAGAAAAGAAAGAGACTGAGATATGAAAAGTTCATTTGAGGAGCAATATCAAGCACTGGAATGTCTTTAACACTGTCTTTAGTCTTCTTGGTTTCATATCTCTAGGTACTAGGAAAAGGAAAAGACCCTGAGAAGAAAGGTTTTGTGCCCCTGATCTGCTGGCCACCTTGGCTGGATCAGGCAAAGCCTTAGGAGAGTGTGAGGGTGTCTGCGTGATGTTCCCCTAGAATGAGCAAACAGGACAGAAGAGGGACCAGAGGGCAAAGAGAAAAGGAACCCTTGGGAAAAACAAGTGCAGAGAGAAGACCTTGATCCTACTCCTTGCCCTGCAGGGCTCCACCCTTACTTGAGGCCCAAACCCATTATCACCCTGAATGGAGCCTTGTCTCAGGTCTGCAGTTATTTAAATCCTGTCTAAAGGAAAGGACAGACACCCATGAAATCATCCATGATGAAAGGTACAGGGCAGTGAGGGGACTTATAGATCGGGATGTTAGAAATGGTGAGATTCATGAGTACCTACAAACTCAGGTTGAGTTTTGAAATAGAGTACATTTAAGCTGGAATGCTGGTACATGTGTTGGTTAGGTGCAGTAACAAGGAGCTTCACCTCACTCTTGATTGACTGGGCAGTTTTGTGAGGCAAAAGATCATCTCTGCATCCCATGAAGTTTAATTGTGTGTGAAAGTGATAAGCTAGTTCCACATAACTAACTGATGTATCAGTTTTTAGAGTTTTACCAGTTTATAAACTGTTGAACAGTTATATGTATCTCTACCAGAAAAATAATTCTTTGAAGTTATTTGGCTCTTCTGTAGATATTTAACACCCTTATGAGTAAAATGGGATCAATAGTCTCTAATTTGATATACGTTTGATAAAGAAACAATAAGAGAAAGTGAAATCCAAGCTGGGCCATTTGCTGCTTATGCATTCTTTAAAGGAATAAGTGGGAGGTGAGACAAGTGACTGACATAGAGGTTGCATTACTGTGTGAGTGAGTTAGATGAACCGAGGTCCATATTCTATCGCTATTGCTGGTTTGTGCTGGGGCGGAGTAGTTTGCGATACAGGGAAGTAAAACTCCCAACCTGACCTTGATGAGTTCGTGTTCTCTAAAACTGAAGAATTAATTTTAGCAATAAATGGAGGTTGAGGAAAAAACCTTATTGGATAGAAAAGCTTCTGTTGGAGAGGGACAGAAGGGGGTCCCGAGTGGGTTGCCCAGGAAGTTGCCTCTTTTCGGGTATTTTAATAGGGCAAAACCATGTGGGACTAAGGTAGAGAAGGGATCTAGCTTAGGTGAATGTGGGGTAGGACAAAACTATGGTCAACCAATGGGATTACAAGCACCATTGCTCAGGTAAAGTTGATTAGGCCCAGGACCAAATGGGGAAGCGAGTCATATAGTAAACAGGCTTGGTAGTAAGCGGGCATGAATACAGGACAGGGTCTCTTCCCCTCGGGGGTTGGGCTAGTGACTCACTTGGGTCTTTTCAGGTGATGGCTACCTATTTAGAATATCAATCCCTGGTGTTACTCTTTTAGCATCTGTTTGGCCTTTAGGTCTGGTTCACAGCAGGAGCCTCTGTCATTGTCCTTCCTGGAGTTGCTGGCATCTTGTTTCCTGTGTTATTTCTTTCCAGGGCCCAGACCCTAAAAATATTTTTATCTAACTCCACTGCCTACAAAAGTAGCTAGTTATGTAGCTCGAACTCAGTGATCCTCCTGTCTCAGCCTCCTCAGTGCTGGGATTGCAAGTGTGTGCCACCATGCCTCATTTTGGTGGCTAGCACAGTACACTGAGGGTTCCTGGGACTGGCACAGCATGCCATGGGATCAAGCCTGGGTCCTTGAGCTTGCCAGGCAGGTGCTTAGACTGCAGAGCTGTCTTCCTAACTCAATTCTTCCACAGTTTTTTTTTTTAATCAGTGTTGGAGAAAAATTACTACCAAAAAGGGAATTGACTAGTTACCATTGATATCTATGATGTTTAACAGATGTTGCATGGAAAACAAAGGGGCAACTAATAAATAAAAATATTCTTCCAGTTACCTTGAATGTAGTATTAATGAAAACTTCATGCTATCATGTTATTAAATTATGTGTGCCTATAGCTGTTCATTTTCTGTAATGGAGTTGTCTAGGACTATAACAACATTTCGATAGATAAATAAATTGCAAGCATTTCCTTCTTTTTGCCCTACTCCAAAGAAAAGAAAGTATTTTTGAAAGTTCAAAAGCTAGGGGACTGGGAAGATGGCTCAGTGGAATAAGCACTTCCCTGGCAAGTGCAAGGGTGTGAGTTAAATCAATCCCCCGTTGCGCCAAAAAGAAAAAAAAAAAGAAAGTACAAAAGCTAATTTCATAGCTGTAGGAGACATCTGCAGTATCCCTGGGAAAAACCTTGGGTTTGGTATGAGATTTAGAGAGAGACCAACTTAATTCTTGTGTTTCACTTATGCTTGCTTGATATTCAGCAAGTCTTTCAACCTCTTTGTACTTTAGATTATTCAAACATAAAAATCAAAAGTAAAACATCTCTGTGAAAGTGCTTTTGAAACTTCAGTGCCCTATGTATACAGGTTTTCTATTAAAAGTCAAAAATAGCAGAAGTTCGTTATAGGAAATTAGAAAGTTGTCATTTTCAAAGCATATTTGCTCACTTAAGATTAGGATATTTTGGACCTCGAGAGAAAGTTCAGTAAAATAAGCGCTTGTCTGGCAAGTGCAAGCTCCAGAATTCAATCCCCAGTACCAGGAAAAAAAAAAAAAAGATTAGGGTATTTATGTCTGGCATTGGGTTGAGAAGTTCTTTTTTCAATATATCCTTTTTTTTCTTTAGATAGGCCCAGCAGTTTTATATTGCAGCAGAACAAATATTTCTGTTTGAATAGTTAGATCTTTGATCCATTTTGATTTTAATTAGTACTCGGTGAGAGATTTGTGTCTAGATTCAATCTTCTGCATGTAGATAGCAAGTTTTCCCAGCACCATTTGCTAAAGAGGCTATCTTTCCTCTAGAGTATGTTTTTATCTCTTTTGTCAAAAATCAGATGACTCAATGTGCCTGGGGTTGTTTCTGCCTCCTCCATTATGTTTCATTGATCCACACATTTGGTTTTGTGCTAGAGCTGTACTGTTTTTATCACTTCAGCTTTGAAATATGGGATCATGATACCCCCTGCTTTGCACTTGTGGTCCAGATTGCTTTCACTATTCTGGGTCTCTTTTGTTTGGTGAGTTTTAGGATTATTGTCTCTAGCTCAATGAGGAATATTTTTGTTGTTTGATTAGCATTGAATTAGATCTTTATATAATATTTGAAAGTGTGACTATTTTAACAATATTGCTTCTGCCTATCCAGGAACAGAGAATGTCTCAATTTTCTGAAATTCTCTTCAATCTCCTTTTTTAGGGAACTGTAGTGTTCATTATAGAGGTGTTTCACTTCCTTGGTTAAATCAATTGCTAAGTGTCTAATTTTTCTTTCTTAAGAGCAGAATATTTATTTGAGGGAAAGAAAGCTTCTGTCCAAGAGAACAGAAGGAGGCCCCAAGTGGGTTGTCCCCGGGAAGCTGTCTCTTCCAGGAACTTTCATAGAGTAAAATCATGTAGTGAGATGGGTCTAAGGTGTTGGAGAACATGGAAACTCACTTAGATGAGTCTGAGGTGGGACAAAGCTATGGTAAACCAATGAGATTACAAGCACCATTGCTCAGGTAAAGTTGATTAAGTACCAAAAGGGGAAGTGAGTCACATAGCAAGTGTGCATGAATAGGGGACAGGGTCTCTTCCTGTTGGGGGTTGGGCTAGTGACTCATTTGGGCTCTTTCAAGGTGACTGATACCCATTGAGAGTATCAATCCCTGATGTCCATCCATGGGGAAGTTATGTGGCTGTGTTTGTTCTCTCTTGTCTTGAAATCTGGTCAATACTGCAGTGTCTGTCTCTTCCAAGTTGCAAGGTCACCTTGTTTTCCATATTGTCTCCCTGAGGGCCTGGCCCTATCTGACTGCCTATAATATTTGTACCTAATTCAACTGCCTACAACATTCCCCCCTCTGAAGAAGTAACCTGAGCTGTGGTGAGGGAATCATGGGCGATGACCACTCTGGCTTCTTTAGTGTTTAATTTTTCTTGATGCTATTGTAAATGATAGTTTTTCTAATTTGCTTCTTAGTAGGTTTATTATTATTATTATTATTTTGTGTGTGTGTGTGTGTGTGTGTGTGTGTGGAACTGGGGATTGAACTTAGGCCCTTGTGCTTGCCAGGGAAGCCCTTATTCCACTGAGCCATCTCTCCGGCCCTAGGTTTATTATTGATGTACAAGAATGCTACTGATTTATATGAGTCTATTTTATTTATTTATTATTTTAAAGAGAATAAATAATATGAAGTCAAACATTAGAAATGATGCAGAACTCAAAAACAAGATGAGGGCTGGGGATATAGCTTAGTGGTATCAGTGCCTGCCTGAAAAGTGCAAGGTCCCAAGTTCAATCCCCAGAACCACACACACACACACACACACACAAAAGATAAGAATGCAACAGTCATTGTTATATTGCACACTGTTGTCCTCAAAGTCGTTGCTCAGATTACCAGATATAAGCATGTAAAATTGGTCATAGTAAAAATTTTAAGCATTAACTGCTCTCTTAAAAAAAACAGTAGAAATTAGTAGCACAATCATCCTAGCTGTCCTGTGTATGTACATAAATAATGGGCTAGCCAGATAGCACAGCAGATTAAAGGGCCTGCTTAGACAAACATGGGACCAGGATTTGATTGTGTGTTGTGCTGGGCCTGCCCCTGGGGCTTGCTGAGACAGCGACTGGGACTGGGTATGGTGGTGCATGCCTATAACTCCAGCGCTTGGGAGGCCGAGTCCGATCTATGAAGTGAGACCCTGTATTAAAATACACACATACACACACACACACACACACACACACACACACACACACACGGTGTTTTCCCCTTCCTTCTTTTCTTTCTTTTTTCCTTTCCCTTGTCTCAATTGTTCTTTCCTTTTGAGCAATTTTTTCCTTCTATTACATCTATTGTGCCTTTCAAATTTTACTTACTCTTTCGGAGTCTTACACTAAGGAGACAATATGATGCTTGCACACGTGGGTCCGATTAATTTCATTTATGAGTATATTCTCTAGCAGCATCCATTTATCTATAAAAGCCTGAATTTTCTCTCTCTTTATAGCCAAGCAATACTCCATTGCATAAAAATAGTACATCGTTTTTATCTATTCCTTCATCGATGAGCAATTGGGTTGTTCCCAAGATGTAGTTATGACGAATTCTGCTGCTACTAACTATATGCACGATGTGAGTGCACATGTATCACTATGATATGATGTTTTCAGTTCTTCTGGAAAAATACCCAGGAGGGGAAGAGCTGAGTCAAATGGGATCACTAATTCTAGGTTTTGAGGAATCTTCATGCTTATTTCCACAGAGATTAAACCAGTCTACACTGTCACCAACAGTGGAAAAGGATTTCTTTCTTCCCATAGCCTCTCCAGCATTTGTTATTAGTTGATTTCTTATGATAGCTATTCTTTCTGAGGTGAGATGGAGCTCAATGTGTTTTTTTTTTTAATTTGCATTTCTGGAATATCCAGTGCTATTGAACATTTTTTTCATGTATTTATTTGTTGTTTGTAGTTCTTCATCTGAGAAGTGTGTATTCATCTCAGGTGCCTGTTTTTGGACAGGGTCTTTCAATTTTGGGGATTTGAGTTTTAGAAATTCTTGTTATGTTCTAAAGAGAATTCCTTTGTCTGAGGGACAGTTCTCTAAGATACTTTTTGCAGTTTGTGGATATTCTTTTTGTTCCATTGTTGATTTCTTTTGATGTACTAAAACTTTTCAGTAGGATGAGATCCCAGCTGTTAATGCTTTTAAGTATTTCCTGTGCATTTTGTTATTTGTTCATAAACTCTCTGCCTACCCCAATGTCTTTAAGAAATCTACCTAATTTCTCTTCCAGTGGATTTAGTGTTTCTACTTTAATATTTATATCTTTAATCCATTATTACTTTAGTGTAGTGCATAGTGATAAGCATGGATCTAGTTTTAGATTTTGGCATGTGGAAAGCCAGTTTTTCCAGCACCATTTGTAGTAGAGGTTTTCTAATCTGTTCCATTGATCCTCAGATCTATTTTTTGCTAGTACCATGATGATTTTATCATGTAGCTTTCTAGTATAATTTCAAGTCAGGGATTGTGATGCTTCCTGCCTTGCCTTTGTTGGCTGAGATTGTCTTTGTTATTCTAAATCTTCTCTGGTTCCAAATGTATTTTTGGAATGTTTTCTCTAGATCTATAAGGTATACTAATGGTATTTTGATTTGGATTGTATTAAATATTAATAGTTTTGGGAGTATAGCTGTATTCACAATATTGGTGCTTCCTATCTAGGAGCAATAAATATCTTTCCATTTTCTGAAATCCTCTTTGATATTTTTTCAGAATATTGCAATTTTCACTGTATAGATCTTTTACTTTCTTTGTTAGATTGAATCCTATTGCAAAAGATGTGGTGTGCCTAATTTCTCTCTCAGTGAGTTTGTTATTTGCTTACAGAAATGCTAGTGATTTTTGGGTATTGACTTTGCATCTTGCTATGCTATTAAATTTGTTTATTAATTTAGTGTCTTCCATATAGAGTATCATGTCATTTGTGAATAATGATAATTTAACTTCTTCCTTTCCAGTTCTTATTCTTTCTAGTTCTCTCTCTCTCTCTCCCACTTGTCTAATTGCTCTAGCTAATGTTTTGAGAACCATATTGAATAAAAGTGGTTTTAGCGGACCTCCTTGTCTTATACCTGCTTTTATTTATTTATGGCAGTACTAGGGATTGAACTTTGGACTTTGTGCTTGCCAGGCAGGCACTTACAACACTGAGCCATATCTTCTGCCCTTTGTACCTAATTTTAAAGTGAAATCTTTCACATTTTGTCCATTTAGTGTGATGCTGGCTGTTGGTGTGTCATAGATGGCTTTTATCAATTGAGGTAAAGTTCATTTATTCCAATTTTCTGTAGAGTTTTTTTTTTTATCATGAATAAGTGTTGCACTTTGTTAAAAGCTTTTTCTGCGTCTATTGAGATGCACGTGGTTTTTGTTTTTGGCTCTGTTGATATGAAATATGAAATTGACGCTTTTGCATGTGTTAAACCATGGCTGAGATGAATACTCTGAGGTCATGAAATATAATCTTCTTGATGATTTGCTACATTTTGTTTGCTACTATTTTACTGAGTATTTTTGCATCTATGTTCATTAGTGAGATTGGTCTGTAGTTCTCTTTTGTGGTTGAGTCCTTATCTGGTTTTGGTATCAGGGTAATACTTGCCTTTAGAGATCAATTAAGGAGAATTCCTTCCCTTTCAATTTCATTGCAGAATTTGAGGAGTATTGGCATTGAGTCTTCCCTAAATTTCTTGTAGAATTCAACTGTGTCTCTATTAGGACCTGGGCTTTTCTTTGTTGATAAATTTTTTAAATTATATTTTCCATTTTATTCACTGGTATTGGGTTATCCAGAATTTCCATATCTTCTTGATTCAGTTTGGTAATTCACATGTATCTAGGAATCTGTTCATTCCTTCTGTGTTTTCTATTCTATAAGAGTTAAGATGTTGGAAGTAGGCATTATATTGGAAATACAGATCTAAAATCTGACTGCTACACATTGTTCTGAATTGACACTGCAGGAATATGGCCTTGTGTGTTGTGGATAGTTTGGAAGAAAAAATCAGAGCACTCAGAGGCAAGCAGAAATGGTTCAAAATCTCTCCAGTGTGCTTAGCACTTTGAGTACAGTCACTTCCCCTGCCTAGTACTTTTATCCAAGAAAGAAGAAATATGACCTGCCCTGAATATGGTTCCATATTTTTTATTTTTTAGCTCTTTATTTTGTTATATTAATTAGAGAATGCCTCTTCCTCCTTCTTCTTCACCCCCATTTCTGTCTGTCTCTTTTTATAATTATTATTATTATTTTTATTAAAGAACAAATAGCAATGAGACAGTTTCAAAGCCAAATTAAGAGGACAGATTCGACAAATCAATACACTGCAACATGTTTTCATAAGGTTTTGGTGTTGTATAAGTTGCATACATGGTATTATACTTACAGGCATTATAGCAGATGTCTAATCAGTGAATGAAGAGACTGCAGCTATATATCTATCTTATTTCTCTACAGCTGATTTATATCACAGATTCGACAATTAACACCCTCTACCTTGGTATCTCCTCAGTGTCTGTCCATATTACTAGTAGCCAACATAATATCTTGTCCAACCACTATTAGTGCAAATCTTGCTTCTCATAGAATTATGCAGAAGCATGGCATATTTATCCTAACTGTACTGTTTATATAACACATCATGATTCTTCCTTTGTATTCCCCTTTTTTTGGTGTCTAGGCCTGTCAGAGATGGACACTCCATTATCATTAAACCAATTTAGGGAGCCGGGCGTGGTGGCGCACGCCTGTAATCCCAGCAGTCGGGAGGCTGAGGCAGGAGGATTGTTATGAGTTCGAGACCAGCCTGAGCTACAAAGTGAGCTTAAGGCCAGCCTGAACTGCATAGTGAGACCCTGTCTCAAAAAGACAAAAAAAAAAAAAAAACCAATTTAGGTGACTGAACTCAGGAACACAATCCAACACAGTCCAGCATTCCACATTAATAGTGAGTTATCCAAAGAAGTTGTTGACCATAGCCATTTACAGCTCAATTTATTATTATAGCTCCACATTATATACCTCATTTTTATACTTTTCTGCTGGATGGTTAAGACCAAGATAGATCAAGGACAATATACCAAAAGATGTAGCTTTTGTTTTTGATGAGGTCAGTGAAGTCCCCTCAGGGTTCCTCTTGTAGTCCTGTACCTTACTCTGTAGATCCTTTGTCTGTGTCATCCGTGCAGATGAGTCACAGCCAATGTTTGACCAGTTTGCTCTCTGTGAGAGCCTGAGAGAAAGTTTTCTCTCCATGTGATTCTCCCCAGGCACACTATACATCATCAATCTCTTTCCTCTGTGGCTCCATAATCTCCTTGATCAGAAAATTTGGGGCATCTCCATGATGTTACAATACAGGTTCTCCTATACCCCAAGTCTTCACTGACCTTGAAAGGCGAGGGCCAAAATGTTGGCTGGCCTTGCAGCTCTTCTACTTCTCCAATTACGATCTGTGAACTTAGGTTATTAAGCATCCAGAAGAAATGCTGATTAGTACCCTGCAGCATATGCCGTTCGGTTTGCCCAAACTATCTCACTCAATTGTCTTTAGTTGTTGTTGTACATTTCTATTTGTATTTCTTGTTTTGACTTCTTATACTAGGAAGACTATATGATATTTGCACATGTGTGTCTGGTTTATTTCACTTATGAGTATATGTTCAAGTGGCATCCACTTCAATATAAATGCTTCAAGTTTATTATTCTTTATAGCTGAGTAATACTCCATTATATAGAAATACCACATCTTTTTTAACCATTCCTCATGTGATGGACATCTTGGTTGTTTCGAAGATTTTGCTATCACACATTATGCTGCTATAAACATAGGTGCACATATATCACTATGATATAATGTTTTCAGTTCCTCTGGGAAAATTCTAGCTTGAATTGGATTTCCAGTCCTACTCTTTTGAGGAGTCTCCACACTGATCTCCATAATGGTTGTACCAGTCTACATTCCCACCAGCAGTAGAGACGTGTTCCCTTTTCCCCACAACCTCTCCAACATTTGTTGTTGGTTGATTACCTTATGATAGCCATTTGTTCTGGAGTGAGATGGTATCTCAGTGTTGTTTTTATTTGCATTTCACAGATGGCTAGTGATGTGGAGTATTTTTTCATATTCGCTTCTTTAATTTTGTCCTCTGAGAAGTGTGTATTCATCTCAGATGCCCATTTCTGAATTGTTTCTTTAAATTTGAAGGCCCTGTTATATCTTAGTTCTTTATAAGTTCTAGAGAGCAGACTTTTGTCTGATTGCTTATTAGTTAGGATTTTTTCAAAATTTGTGGGTTGTCTGTTCATTTTGTTGACAATTTCTTTTGACATGAAGAAACTCCTCAAGAAGAGTTGATCCCAATTGTTGATTCTTTCAAGTGTTTCCTGTGCAAATATATGTTTGTTCATGAACTCTTTACCTACCCCTATGTCTTCAAGAGTTCCTCTTACTTTCTCTTCCAGGAGATTAAGTGTTTCTGTTTTAATGTTTACATCTTTGATCCATTTTGACTTTAGCTTAGTGCATGGTGACAGACCTGGGTCAAGTTTTAGTTTTCAGCATGTAGAAAGCCAGGTTTTCCAGTACCATTTGTTAAAGAGGCTATCTTTCTTCCAGTGAACTTGTTTGGCCCCTTTGTTGATGATCAGATGGCTGAGTGTGATTGTAGATGCCTCTGTGTCTTCTAATCTATTCCATTGATCCTCAGGTCTATTTCATTGCCAATACCATGTTGATTTTGTCGCAGTGGCTTTGTAGTATAATTTCAAGTCAGGAATTGTGATGCCTCCTGCCTTGTCTTTATTGGCCAAGATTGCCTTTGCTATTCTGGGTCGTTTGTGGCTCCAAATAAATTTTAGGAATGATTTCTCTAGGTCTGGGAGGTATGTTGGTGGCAGTTTGATAGGGACTGCATTAAATCTGTACAGCAATTTTGAGAGTATGTCCATCTTCACGATGTTGGTTCTTCCTATTCAGGAGCAAGGAATATCTTTCCATTTTCTGAAATCCTCTATAATCTCTTTTCTTAGGGTGTTGTAATTTTCTGTGAAAAGATCTTTGACTTCCTTAGTTAAGTGAATTTCAAGGTATTTCATTTTCTGCGGTGCTATTATAAAAGGTATTGTTTCCCTTTCAGTGTGCTTGTTATCTGTGTAGAGGAATGCTATTGACTTTTGAGTATTGACTTTGTATCCTGCTATGCTACTGAATTTCCATATCAGTTCTAGTAGTTTCTTGGTGGAAATTTTGGGGTCTTCCAAGTAACGTATCATGTCATCTGCAAATAGTGATAATTTAGCTTCTTCTTTACCTATTCTTATTCCTTTTATTTCTCCCTCTTTTCTAATGGCTGTTGCTAATGATTCCAAAACTATATTGAATAGGAGAGGTGATAGAGGACATCCTTGTCTTGTACCTGATTTAAGAGTAAAAGATTTCAGTTTTTCCCCATTTAGAATTATATTAGCTTTTGGGTTGTCATAGATGGCTTTTATCAAGTCAAGATAGAGTCCATCTATTCCAATTTTCTGTAGGACTTTGAACATGAATGAATGTTGGACTTTGTCAAAAGTTTTCTCTGCATCAATTGAGATGATCATGTGGTTTTTAGATTTCAGTCTATTAATATAGTGTATTACATTTATAGATTTTCAAATATTGAACCATCCTTGCATCCCTGCGATGAATCCTACCTGGTCATGGTGTATGATCTTCTTGATGATTTGCTGTATTCTATTTGCTAGGATTCTATTCAGTATTTTTGCATCTATATGGTTTCGTATTAAACGTAATTGAATTAGTGTTATGCAAGTTCTACATTCTATCAACAAAAATGCTGTCATCATAGTAATTGTTTTTGCTTTGAATTCAATTTTGATGTCTGTTTTATTTTTTTCGGCTATAGTTTTTTGTTGAGGTTAATTTTTTGTCTCTGGTGCCAAGAACTGAACCTAGGGCTTCTGGCTTGTTAGGCAAGGGTTCTACCACTGAGCTAAATCCTCAGCCCCTCAACTTTGATGAACTACTATGAACTACTTTTAATGTTTCAAACATGTTTCAAAGACATGTAGCATCTCATGTCTTTGTTAATATCTTTATTTTCAAATTAAGTTTGTCACATATATCATATACTTAATCTAGTTTTGAGCTTATCTAAAAGCATTGTTACTACTAATATCAGAACAATGTGCATTTATGAGTTTTTATTTTTTTTTTTTCTTTTTATCATTTGGCTTTGTTTTCTGCATTAAAATATGTTCTTCATACTTTCTCTACATTTTTCTGTGTTTCATTATTGATTTTCTGTTTCCATCATTTTTGTTGTCATGAAATCTACACATCTATTTTTGATATCAGTATTTATATCTTGTGTGTGTGTGTGTGTGTGTGTGTGTGTCATACCGGGGATTGAACTCAGGACCCTGCGCTTACAAATGCTTATCCTACTGATCTATCTCCCTGGCCTCCCCAGTATTTGTATCTTAGTCTTGTTTATTCATTAATATTCAGGCTGAAACTCAGTTTGCACATTGGAAAGACAACTAATGTGACTTGGCTTTATTCTTGTCTTCACCCAAACATTAAACTCCAAATTGTGTAAGAAAACCTAGAAATCTATACTATTATTAGTTCAATTATTTCTTATATTATTTATAATTTATTTATCTTTGCTTTCAGCATAATTTACTTGTATTTCCACATGCCATATTTTCATACCACATTGACATTTCCATTTATGTATGGTTCTGATTCTCTCTTATTGACCACCTTTTCTCTGTGAGGCTTTTCCCATACTTCTACAGCCTTATTCTTGTTGGTTTCTACTGGCTTGAGCATTGCTTTCCTTTTAGGCTGCGTCTGCTAGGCTCTGAGTTGGTGCGTGCTGGGTATGTGTCTGTTGCTCCCAAGTATTAGCAGTACTCTCTGTGGACATAGACTTCTCAAGGAACTTGGCAAGCTCTGCACACAGCTTGAAGCTGCATTTACTCAGCGCACCATGCTTTTAAGACAATAACAAGCACAGTGAACTAAAGCGCCTGCATGCTTAGGCAGAACACAGTTACTGAGTTCAATGTCCAGGGTGCCATGCGGGCCCCACCCCCGGGGGCACACTATGACAGTGATTGAGACTGAGCGTGGTGGCACAAGCCTGTAATCCCAGCAAGTGGGAGGCTGAAAACAGGAGGATCTCTAGGCATCCAATCTATGTAGTGAGACCCTGTAGACCCTGTAGACCCTGTACCAAATACAAACAAACAAACAAACAAGCAAACAAAAATAGTTCATAAAACAATAACAACAGGGAGGCAGATGGAATACTTAGGGTAGTTTTGGAGGACACTGCAAGAAATTGGAGACACTAGATCCTCGTTTTGTGCCTCCGTGATTCTGACAGTCATGGTTGTCAGAATGTGTTGTGTCACTTTATCAGGCAAATGCAGATTGATTCTAACACATTCTTGCTACCCAAGATCCAGTAGACTATGTGGGATTAGAGGGGCCTTGTATGAAGAGCATGGCCACCCCTTGGGATAATTCACTTCTTTTACCAGTGCCCCCCGACCCTCTTGGACATCACCCTTAGCTCTCTAAGCGTGGGCAGGTGCAGGTAGGTGCAGGTGGAGAAGGGCAGAATAGGGGAATTGGAGAGTCCTTGTATCTCAGGTTGCACTAACAGCATTTCTCCTTAGCAAATTTTGGCAGTGTCTTAGTCTTATTGAGTATCTATCCTTCTGTTTCTCCAATTCTGGGTATAGGCTATGAGCACTGTCTTTGGATCTACTCACTAAGGGTAGAGCTTTGGTTCTATATTGGAAGGTTCAACAGTAAGAAATTACTGCACAGTGACTATCTCCCCTCCAGTTATAGTATAAAAAGAGGCATTCATGCAAATTCTATCAAACAAGCTTTCCTTTCTTTGCTTGATAGAAATAATCCATTTTTAAAGGGTATTTTTACTTTCAATTCTATCTGTCTTAGTTTCTTTTCTCACTGCTGAGACAAAATACCTGACACTGAAGTTAGAAGACAAAAGGTTGAATTAACTCACAGTTTGTAGAGGGTTTAGCCTGTAATTAGCTGGCTCAAGGGCAGGGTGCCATAGCACATAGACATTGCAGAGGAGGTACAATTTATGGTGCACAGAAAGCAGCAAAGCAAGCAAAAGAGTTTAGCCTTGTCTTTCTGCCTCTAGGGTGCCAGGATTAGGGTATGTGCCTAACCAATCAGTGGACCGATTTAGTAATCATCCGTCCTTAATCCTAGCACCCTTAATTCTAACATTGCCCCATGAATCAGCCACAAACACTAGATCCAGGCACCTAGGAAAAAGTCCACCTGTGATCTCATGAGGCTTAGCAGAGGCACCTATACACGAACCATAACAATATCTTACTAAAATCGGGCATGGTGGTGCAGGCCTGTAATCCCAGCACTCAGGAGGCTGAGGCAGAAGGATTGTTGTGAGTTGGAGACCAGCCTGAGCTACAAAGTGAGCTTAAGGCCAGCCTGAACTGCATAGTGAGACCTTGTCTCAAAAAGGCAAAAAAAAAAAAAAAAAAAAAAAAAAAAAATGCATATATCTTACTAAAATTACGAATCCCCAAAATGCATTCGCATTGCCTTGGCTATCTAATTTCAAGAGATGAATATTTGAGGATAAGAAACTAATTTCTTTCCTGATCCCATCCTATAGTCCCTTACTTCATTAGTGTGGAAAGAGTTCTAGCCCAAGGAGTGATGACTTGTGTCAGAATTCCAGAGCTTCTTAAAAGAAGAACTGGAGCTGGAACATGGTACCATTCTCTTTGACCACTCTTTCTATCTCTATGCCATGTTGCTTTAGTTGATGGTTCCAAGCTTAATATTACTGTAAAGTTAATATTAGAGACTTACTCAGTTTTGTATTTTATTCATGAATTGTAGATAGGAAAATAAAAAAGAAAAATAAAAGCTCATGAAACAGAAACATAAAGATTTGAGTTATTAGTAAAAGGCAGTTTGTTATAAAACTTCTGAAAGATTTCCCTTCAGTTTGTATTTATAAAACCTTTGCTTTTGTTAAATGAATAATATATGTTAAAGGAAATATGTGATTAATTTCACCTTCATTAACTTTTGCAGCAGCAAGATTAAGAAAATTGTGCACTTAATTGTATCATCAGTTCTATTCAGGTATGTGAGAGCCTAGAAAAGCAAGCAATTAAATATCTGTGACATTTAATATCAGTTTTTAATGTAAAGAATTATTACAAAGCAGGGCTGGAGAAATAGCTTAGCAGTCTAAGTGCCTGCCTTGCAAGCACAAGGGGTCAGGTTCGATTCCCAGAACTGCATGCCATGAAACCAGGCGTGGTGGCACACACCTGTAATCCCAGCACTGGGGAGCCTGAGACAGGAGAGTCAGTATGTATCAGAGCTGTGTAGCAAGACCCTGCATCAAGTAAATAAATAAATAATATTTTAAAAATTTTTATAAAAGAATTATTACAAAGCAAACCAGAAATAAAAACTTTCCATATAAGCATTTTGCTAGGGGCCAGGGAGATAGCTCAGTTGAATAAGGGCTTGCCTGGCAAGCCCAAGGTCCTGAATTCAATCCCCAGTGCCACAAACAATTAGTTAATTAATTTAATGCTATTAAAAACATTTTGTTAAATAATCTTTGTGCTTACACTAAAAATAATCTAATTTAAGTTTCAGTTTAAGATGAATGAGCATTAAGATTTGCAAAGGAATGACATTTGTCTAAGTAGTAACATGTTAGTATAATTTTTCTATCTGTAAAAGTAAAAATAATGAAGCACATATTTTAAGATTCTATAATTGTAGGTAAAATATTTTCTTAAATGGCTTACATATCTAGATTACTCTTTAATTTGGAAGCATTTTACTTAGGCTTCTGCTCTACCTGAAACAAGATTTTTTTTTTTTTTTTTTTTGGTCTTTTTGAGACAGGGTCTCACTATGCAGTTCAGGCTGGCCTTAAGCTCACTTTGTAGCTTAGGCTGGTCTCCAACTCACAACAATCCTTCTGCCTCAGCCTCCCGAGTGCTGGGATTACAGGCATGTGCCACCACGCCTGGCTAGGATTTTTGTATTATGACTCAGATTTGCACAATGAAATTTCTTTTTAAATTATGATATTGTAATTTGAGTTGCAATTGTAAAAAATACTTTGATATCTAATGAGTTTATCTTTATAGATTGTGTAAACAGTGTAATCAGTTTATGGGGAATCTGCTGGAAAGTCTTAGGTGGCCCTTACCGGCTCCATCATACACATGTTTACAGAACTGAATTCTTTCTATTCTTCCTATCATGGTGCCAGAAGTGCCTATGAACATTCTTGTTGAAAAACTTACTGGCGGGCTGGGGAGATAGCTCTGTAGCCTAAACCCCTGGCTGGCAAGCACAAGGACCCAGGTTCAAAGGACCGCAAGCCTTGCCAGCCACAGAAACTGGGCATGGTGGCACATGCCTGCAACTCCAGCTCTGGGAAGGCTAAAAATAGGAAGATCACTACAAGTCTGAGCTGTGTAGTGAGGCCCTGTACCAATTTAATAAATAAAAGTTTAAAAAAAAAAAGAAAAACTTACTGGCAAAAAAGTCTCCTTGGTCAAAGTCACCTCATGAGAGCTTATGTTAGTTATGCCTTCACTTGATTTTTGTCTTTAAATTCTCAAGAATTATTCATATTAATTATAAAGATGTATTATGAGAAAATGATAGAAACTCGTATAAAAGTCTCAAAATGTGAGAGTTCACACATGGAGACTAGTTATTTTAATTTACACTTCTATCTTGGGGTTAATCTAATGCATCTTCTGTAGGAGTATATGACAACATACTTTACAGGGAATTTTACCCACTAGTAATTATTTTTGTTGGGGGAAAAACAGTAATTTTTTGAGATTTTAAAGCAATGCAATTCTATCACTGAATAGTTTAATGCCAAATAATTTTGCTGTCTGATTATTTTCCTTAATATTATTTAACTCTGGGGGCAAACCCCCATTATCTTTATTTTAGCATATGTGGAATTTTGCTGATCTTTCTGGAATTGTCTCTCGTCATTACAGAACTATTTGTCACTGAAATCGATGATAATATTCCTTTGGAATACTGTGCAATTTCTTTAGTAATTGCTTTATTTTTTCTCATGGATATTCTTCTTCGAATGTATGTAGAAGGGTAAGCTTGACTTTTTTTTAACATAAAGCTATTTTGTGTTGTCATAAGAAACATCCCAAAATAATTAGTAGATCACTTCAATGAAATGTTCCCCTTTCATCAAAATAATATTCCTTGAAGGCATTGTCTACTGAGAAACAATGATCCAAACCCAGGTTTTCATAATTGGACTTTAATACTACTATTCCTTCAACTAGTACTTCATTATTCAAATATGTATTTTAGATGGTGCTTCCAGTAAACTTTGAAGGGATTTTTGGGGCCAGGGAAATGGCTCAGTGGAATAAGTGCTTCCCTGACAAAAACAAGGGCCTGAGTTCAATCCCCAGTTCCACAAAAAAAAAAAAAAAAAAAAAAAAAAAAAAAAAAAAAAAAAAAGAAGGGATTTTAAATCAGGTAACTGCAGGGCGTGGTGGCGCATGCCTATAATCCCAGAACTCGGGAGGCTGAGGCAGGAGGATTGTTGTGAGTTCGAGACCAGCCTGAGCTACAAAGTGAACTTAAGGCCAGCCTGAACTGCATGGGGAGACCCTGTCTCAAAAAGACAAAAAATCAATCAATCAATCAATCAATCAATCAATCAGGTAACTGATGTGTTTACAAGTACATTAGTAAATGAGTATGTGTGAGAGTTATAACAATTAATACTTTCATTGAATTGAATTCCCCAAGAAAGCTAAATCCCAAGCATTTGTTAACTATATCCTGAATAATCCCTGTATCATATACCATGAATAAATATATCATGAATATGCCCTATATTAAAAACTTCTGTGGTGATGGGAGCGAGATCTGCAGTGTGCCAGCCCATCAGTGAGGCTTGGTAGGACAACCGCGTTGGTTTTCTCTGCTTCCTGGTTTTCTGAGGAGGTGGGTGGGTGAGCCAAACCTCCACACAGCAAAGCCATTTATCCCCTTTTCTCATGGCTTTTTATCCTCCTCACTGACTAAGGACAGTTGTCTCCTTTGAGGTTACTAAGAGTTTGTAAGAGCTTCCCCCCAAATAAGAAGCTTTCTCTTGCGCTCATCCATGCTCGGGCCTTAAAGAATCAGTGTTGGGAAGAAAGCAGACAATGTATTAATTGTTGTAACTCTTACCACCATGTTTTGAAGCTGTCTCATTGCAATTTTTTTCAATAAAATCAATTTTTAAAAAATAAAAAATGCCCTTATGCTGGGGAGGGTGCCACAGTGCCGTGGGATCCAAGGTGCGCACAGTGTGAAAAAAGAAAGGAAGGAAGGCAGACTGCTCAGAGCAGTCGGTCTCTTTCCTCTTATGCTCCTGGACGTGACCCCTAGCCCTGGGCTCTAGGCTGTGACACAGTCCCACTCCATTGTCCAATGGTCCTGCCCCGGTCTCATTTTCCTTATCCCATGAGAAAAGGCAATACTTGCCTCTTGTTCGATTTGATTATATTTCTTACTAAGCTCACATTGTCATAATGGTGTTCTTCACACATATACATACAATGGAAATGTACTGCTTGGAAACATCCCACTGATGTATTTTTCCCTTGTTCTAGTCTAGCAATTAAAATAACCTATTCAAATAGAATTCTTAATGAATATGACTCACCTTGTGCTGCTAATAAATTCCTATTTCCTTTTTGTGAGAATAAACATGTTTCACATTTTATATTCTAGGAAGCAGCACTATTTTTCTGACTTTCTTAACAACCTCCATGCTGTCATTACCGGGATGATTCTGCTGGTGGACATCATTTACTTTTTTCACGGCTTGATGTTTATCAGTGGTATCCCCAGGTATGAAACATGATTTCACAAAATTTTTCCTTTCTTTCATTCATGTTTTACAAATGGCTTTAATTTTGCATAATATTTTAAACTATAAGTGTCTTCATTTTGTGACAAAAAAGGTGCTTCAAAAAACAATGCTTCAATGAATTTCCACATACTTTGATATCAAAAGGTAGCGGCTGTTAGGGGACAACTGTAGACTCTGAATGTCTTTAGTTGAATAAAGAACATGGAGCAGCCAAAGAAGAAATCAAAGCTTTGGCTTCTTGTTCTAATTTTAACTTCATTGCACTCTGAAATTCCTCCTAAATTTCAGTGACTGACTGCACAATCATGCTTCCCTAACAAGTAGCAAATGGAACAGGAAGCCAACAGATGACATGGACATTCACACAGAGGAAGAGTTGGTTTTACAGTATACTTGGGATGAAAACGAAGGGAAAGTTTTAATTTTTAGGGATTAAAAAAGCAAAATTCATGTGATCTCTCTCTCTCTCTCTCTCTCTCTGTCCTTTGACGAGGTTCTTTATGTAATTACCTAAGTCTTCAATTTAGGATGCCACTAAATGTGGTGAGTAATACAGGGTTTGGAGTTTGAAACTAACCTCAGTCAATGTGATCCTATTAGCAACCTCATCATCCCTTGGGAGATTGCTGGAAACACACACACACACACACACACACACACACACACACACACACACACACCCCTCAAGCCCTACTGAATTAGTATCTGTGGTCTGACAAACGTATAGTTTAATAAACTCTTCCCGAATGGCATTTGTTTCTGCCAGGTCAAATTAGAGACACACTAGTTCACATGTTAGAACACCCCTAGTAGTGGGAACACACTAATCAGCACAACTTGGAAGTATCTCAGTCCACTTCCTGCCTGACACACATTTAGCAGTGAGCCATTGTTTCTGATAGGATTAATGTGGTGAACAGAGTGAACAGGACCTCTTAGTTGGCTTTGATTGGCAGGGAGATGTTTAAACTGTTGGTTTTAAACCACGAAAAGTAAACATACAAGTTCTAAGAGGCTTTTCACTATTTCTTTACACCAGAAATTTCTCAACCATGGCAAAATTGACATTTTAGGACAGGTAGCTTGCCATGGGAGAGGGCAAGGTTTTAGTCGTTGTAGGAGCCCGAGAAGCATTCCTGCTTCCACTGACTGCATATGAGTCGCACCCATGTGTTCTCAATGGCTGGGACAGCCAAAATTGTCTCCGAACTTGCCAAATATCACTTAGATAGGTGGCAGGATGGAGATGATACAAAACTGCCTCTGACTAAGAGCCACTGCTCTAAATTTGATCCAGGGCACAACTCAGGAGTTCTGTGTTTAGCATTCATGAAACTCTCAGTTTAGGGGGGAGGGAGAGAGAGGGAGGGAGAGAGGGAAGTGTTAAATTTAACCCATATTGACATATCTTATGTTTCTGGAGCAAATGGGACTCTTGAATTTATTTAGATTGCCAGTGGCTTTTCGATTTCTGCGCCTTGTCATTCTGATGAGACTTTTTCATCTGGTTTATCAAAAAAGACATCTTGAAAAGCTGACTAGAAGGCTGGTGAGTAGGAATACACATTTGCTTTCCCTTGAACTACTTTGAGGGTATTCCATAATATAGAGCTTTTTATTCACATATTGATGCATGTTTTACAAATCAATGATTGTTTTAAATTTTTAGGTCTCAGAAAACAAGAGGAGATATCAGAAGGATGGATTTGACCTGGACCTCACTTATGTTACTGGTGTGTGAAACATAACTGTTGATTTGCTTATTTTCATTTCACATTTCACTTGTAGATAATGTTTTCTTTTAGTTTTACCTTGTCTAAACCATCTTATTTTGAAGTATTGGTAAAGACATATGCTGCTATGGTACTGTGACATTCTTGTAGTGCAGGTCTGGAGATGGAAAAATCTCTTACCGTTTCAAGTCAAAGTTTTTTTGGTTCCACTAAAAAAGTGGACTGGATTTTCAGTGGACTCCATTATGGTTTGATTTGGAATTTATTGAATTCTAGTGATTATCCTGGATCCTAAGTACCCAAGAGGGGCTTCTTTTCCTAAAGCCACCATGAAGTCACTGCTCTGATGGCCTAGAGATTCTGGAGTCAAAAAGCTAGAAAGTACTTTGGGAGCTCCCATCCACCACTGGCGCAGACTTCTTGATTTTTATTTGGTGTTTAAGGTATTAAAAAGCATTTCAACTACGAGGGAGCTCCAGACAGAGGCCCTCACCAATCTGTGGTGTATGGCTAGACCAACAGAATCTTAGAAGTACACTAGTTTAATGGTCACAATCTTGGATAATTTAATGTATTATCCTTTTTTTTTTTTTTTTTTTGACAAATCTTGCCTCAGGTTTATTTGTACAAAGAGCACAGGAGGACACCAACCCCCAACAGATGGCACCCCAGGGGTCACACCAGTCTTTCTGTTTTTATATTAGCAGATAAGAGGCTTTTACTGTGGAGCCTTCATAGGGGCCTGGGCACCTTTGGAGGCCTGGGCTGGAGCAGAAGCTGGAGCCTGGGCCTTTGGCTGGCAAAGCCTGCGACCCTTGGCAGGGCCAGCACAGATTCGCTTCCCAAGCTTGGGCGGGCAATGTAGGCAAGTGGAGAGAGCCTGCAATTTACTCCCTTTGGGATGATCCTGGGCTTGACGAGGGCCTTGATGGCCTCAGCACGTGCACTCATGCCTTGGCACTGTTTGCTTGCATCTCCTTGAAGCTCTAATTGTTGTGCTTCTTGGCAAAAGGCCCGATCCTAAGGAACTTGGGATCTGTCCCCTTCAGAGATTCATATCTTTGTGACAGGTTTCTTGATGCCATTTCTGTGCCATTTTCAGGCCTGGTTGTGTGTGGTGCAGTTCTTGGACTTGGCCATAACTGCACTGTAAACCATGGCTGCCAAGCGCCTGGAACTGGAAGAAGAAAAGCTAATGTGTTATCTTGAGAACTAGGTGTTTTCTGCCAACTTCTATTCTGAAGTGGTTTTTTTTCTATGAAAAAGGAGTCTATTATATATAGATTGAACTGTTGTATACTGTCTCACATCCATAATGACATTTATAAAAATGATAACTTTGCGCCAGGTGTGGTGGCACAGGCCTGTAATCCCAGCACTGGGGAGGCTGAGGCAGGAGGATTCTTGTGAGTTGGAGACCAGCCTGAGCTACAAAGTGAGCTTAAGTCCAGCCTGAACTGCATAGTGAGACCCTGTTTCAAAAAGACAAAAAAAAGAGATAACTTTGTAAACATAATAACTTTGACTTCTAGATCGCATTATTGCCATGTCGTTTCCATCTTCTGGGAGGTGGTTTCTGTATAGGAATCCAATGAAGGTAAGGATATTCAAATTGAGGGGTGCAACCCACCTGTCAGCCCTGTACTCAGGAGGCTGAAGCACTAGGATCGCTGTGAGTTTGAGTCAAACCTGGACCACATGGTGATAGAGTCTGGCCTGCGCCTGAAAAAGACCTATCACATAATAAGTCTAAGCCCAGCCTGAACTGCACACTGAGACCTTGTCTCAAAGAACAACAGCAAACAAAGGTAAGGATATTCATGTAATAAATACTTATTTTTCAGTGAATATAGACTTAGAATCATAGCCTAAAATTGACCCCGAGATGGTCAATTATTTTTTCCATAGCAATATTTTTCTATAAGCTTATTCTTCAAAGTAGAAAATCGTAATGGATTGTTATCAGTTTGCTTTTGTTATTTATAAACCATCCCAAAACTTACTGGCTTTTAAACAACAACCATGTATTTAGCTCATGATACTATAGTTTTTGAATTGAGATTGGCTTTAATTGGCTGTTTCTGATCATGAAGAACGAGATTGGCTTTCGCATCTCAGCAAGGCATCTCTGGGTAGTTACAGGGCCATTTGAGGTATGGCCAATCTAGATGTCTCTGTAGAGCATCTCTATTGTAGGGCAGGTTGGTTCAGCCTTGTTCTCATAGTGGCAGTGGCAACGGTTTCAGGAATGCAAAGAAAAGAAGGCAAAGCCCCTTAAGATCCAGGCTCAAAACTAGTATAACTTGGTATCTAGTTCATTCTTTTTTTGTTTGTTTGGTTTTAGTGCTGGGAATCAAATTCAAGACCTTGCATGCCATTGAGTTATATCCTCAGCCCTCTAGCTCATTCTGTTAGACGAAATAGATTACAAAGCTGGTCTGAATTCAAGAAGAAGAAACTAGAATCCATTTCTTGATGGGAAGAAATATAAAGCATTTTGGTCATATTTTATATTCTATCAGAGAGAAGGAAGTGCTATAAGTAAAGTATATGTTTTTAGATTGAGATTTAAATTATAGTGGAGTGACACTACTTTAAACTGTATGGATAATTAATTTCAAATATACAGTGCTATTTACTAGGAAATTCTAATTCAGTCTTCTTTTTAGAAGTCAGTATCTAGGTACTTAAATTAGTGCAATTTACAGTAGTTGTTATGCCTCAATAAAAACACCTTTATACAGCCAGATATGGTGGCTCATGCTTACTATAATGCTAGCAGTTTAAGAGACTGAAGTAAGAGGATTGCAAGCTTAAGTTCTGCCTGGGCCATTTAGCAAGCTCCTAATTAAAAAAAAGGGAGGAAAGAAAGAAGGAAAGGGGAGGGGGGAGAAGGGTGAAAGGGAGGGGCTGTGAATATAGCTCAATATGAAGGCCTCAGGTTCAATCCCTAGTCCCATCCCCCCACACAAACAAAAGTAATTATGCAGGGCTGGCAAGATAGCTCAGCGGACTAGAGCGCCTCTCAGGGACCGCTGTTCGAGCCCCAGCACCACATGCCATGCCAGCCCCTCCCCGCAGGGCCAGCTGAGCTCACCCTCCACCCCCGCAAACAAAGAATCAGTGATGTGTAGCGAGACACTGTAATAAATAAAGGAATTAAAAAAAAATTAATTATGCAACTGCTGGTATTCATATTTATATGTAAGAGCAGTCATGTGTCACTTACTGAGTGGTTTTGTTGTGTAAACATCCGAGAGTGTACTTATGCAAACTAAGGCAGTTACAGGGTCACAAAGCAACATAATCTTATGGGATCTTTATTGAATAAGCTGTCATTAATCAAAATGTCCTTATGTGGGACATGAGTATATAATATATATACATATGCAAATGTATATATAATTACATTTTCAGCCTTTTTTTTTTTTTTTTGCAGAACCAGGGATTGAACTCAGGCTCTTGCGCTTGCCAGGGAAGCGCTTATTCCACTGAGCCATCTTCCTGGCCCTAATAATTATAATTACATTTGCACTGAGGTATACTATAAATGCACTAAATCTTGACGAAATTGTGTAGAGGTATGCAAGAAACAAACATTCCTCTCCAGGTATCAAGGACTTCCTGCCCCTTTCCAGCCAGTATCCTGACACATAGGAAGTAAGAGCTATATTGACTTTTGTCACCATATGTTAGTTTTTACTTTTTATTGGACTTTATAAGTGGAATCACATAGTGTATCTTTTATGATTAGCTTTTTATTTACACAATAAATTTTTCAGATTCATCCAATATTTTAGGCACTATAATTCTGTTTTTATTGCTTTATAAACACCATAGAAAAACTCAAGTATTTGCATAAGTTGTTCAGTTGTACAAGTATTTATACAAGTTGTTCATTTCACAAAGTCAATAAACACATTACAGTCTATAAAATATACTTCCTAGAAATTTAAGAATTGTAGATATCAAATAGTACAGCTGAACAGGTGTTATAATTTGAAAAGTATAAGTTTTCACAGGGGAGTTGCAGCTTATATGAACTTAGAAAAAGTTCAGTTTAGAGCAACTGTTGTCTTTTGCATTGATCCACATATTTGTGTAATAATATTTAATTCACATCACAAAATTGCCAAAATGTATCTTTATGGGTAAAACACCCTTTGCTTGCTGTGTAATATTGTTTTTCAGTAAGTTAAACTGGTAACTGTGTGTTTAGTTCAGTTTAGCTTAGCTTAATTCAGTTCACTTTAGTTCAGTTCAGTTTACCTTAGTTTAGTTTAGTTTTTGAGACAGCGCCTTGCTAAGTTTCCTAGCCTGGCTCAAATTTAGGATCCTCCTGTCCCAGCCTCCTAATTAGCTGGGATAGCAGGTATATGCCACCATACCAACCTCAGGCTAATATTCTGAACAACGCCGAATGTGCAAAACAGAGAATAAAAGTTCATAGGCAGGAAATTTTACTAGCAAAAAACTTTTAAGTGCCTGGCAAACATTGTACAGATGTGGAGCCAACAGAGTTAGCCCTGAAAGAAGTAGAATGGTGGAGACATCATTTGTCCACTACTGCCATCCTGTAAAAATAAAGCGCCTTTACCTCTAAATCCAGAAATGTGCAACTATATACACAGAGAGAAGTGTTTGGCACGCTTATGAAAAGCGACAGAAGCCGGGCGTGGTGGTGCATGTCTGTAATCCTAGCACTCGGGAGGCTGAGGCAGGAGGATTGTCGTAAGTTCAAGACCAGCCTGAGCTACAAAGTGAGCTTAAGGCCAGCCTGAACTGTATAGTGAGACCCTGTCTCAAAAAAAAAAAAAAAACAAAAAACGAAAAGCGACAGAGGTATTTCAAAGAGCAGAGTGTTTCCCACTGTTGTATACCAAAGAAGACTTTCAGGGATGGTACATGCAGGAAGCCAAGCTGAAGAGAGAAAGCACAGACACCTTACACAGTCTGAAAATATTCTAAGTCGTCTTCCAATTTTTGACCTTAGACCAATTGATACTCTATTTTGGCTGAGGACAGAAATTTTCCATCTGTTGACAGATTGTGATCACTGTAGTTTCTTGATAAAAGTTGAACTTTTCTCTAGATGCTTTTTGTCTCTCTTCAGTTAATTTGGTTAGTAGACATTTTGGAGTTTTCAGGTAAAATACTTAGATTAGAAAACACAGGATGAGGGCCGGAGAGATAGTGCAGTAGAATAAGCGTTTGCCTGGCAAGCGCAAGGTCCTAAATTCAATCCCCAGTATTGCAGAAAGAAAGAAAAGAAAGAATGAAAGAAAGAAAGAAAGAAAGAAAGAAAGAAAGAAAGAAAGAAAGAGAGAAAGAGAGAGAGAGAGAGAAAGAAAGAAAGAAAGAAAGAAAGAAAAGAAAGGAAGGAAGGAAGGAAGGAAGGAAGGAAGGAAGGAAGGAAGGAAGGAAGGAAGGAAGAGAAAAAAAGAAAGAAAGAAAGAAAGAAAGAAAGAAAGAAAGAAAGAAAGAAAGAAAGAAAGAAAGAAAGAAGAAAACACAGGATAGACCTTAACATCAATTTCAAACATTAAAAGAAATACAAAAATAATTTAAAAAATCCCTCAAACTTAACCAACCTGGTATATTATTTCGCTCATGTGAAAGGATACTTAAAAAGCTGCACATGAATTTACCATTGCAAAGTACTCACTTGTTGAGAGAACAAAGGTCAGGGCAGCCTTCTAAGGCTGCCTGTGTCATTTGTGTTGCAGTTCACCTCTGGCATGCAACATTCTGGTGTCACTATTGTCAACACAGTGACACCATCTTTGAGCATCAGGCATTTTCTGGATAGAATCCTAGGTGTGAAATTACCTAGCTAAAAGGTGTAACTGTATAAGTGTTCTTAATACGGATTGCTAAGCCCTAAGGACTGGTTCAGCAATAACTGAAAGCTTTTATTTCGTGCCATATTTGTCAGAACTGAATTTTCCCAGTTAAGATAAAAGGGCCAATCTCATGAGTGCAAATGGCATTTCATTCTTGTTTTGACTTCTTTATTGGCAAGGCTGAATATTTATCCAGATAGATGGATACTCAGTCGGATTTTCTGCTGTGGGTTATTTTTGTCCTTGGACCATTCATCTGTAGGCTGAAAGAGTATTAGTTAAGTAAAAACTTAACCTAATGAGTTATTAATTTATTGAAATTGGCCATCTCCATTCAGTCAGTTTTACTGAAAAAGGCAGGAGGATCTCCATGAGTTGTTTTCTTCTGTTGTTTATTGTTTTTTTTTTTTTTTTTCTTTCTTTTCTGTTTTCCAGCATTAGGGATGGAACTCTGGTCCTTGTGCTTGCCAGGGAGGTACTTATGCTACTGAGCTAGCTCCCCAGCCTGTGGCATTTTTAAAAGAAAAATTTCAAATTTTTATGATGTCAGACCTACACCTATTGCTCTTCTGTTGACTCATCACTTAGTTATTCCTTACTCCATGAATTAATGTTTTACATTTCTTGGCTGTATTGTGGGCTTTTATATTTGACTTCCCAATCCATCTGGATTTTATTTTAGCATACGACTTCCCATGGGTGTTTTCAGACTTTTAAGACCATCCCCCTTTCCCCCCATTTGGTCAGATTCAGAGTGTTGATCTTTTCTAACTTCTGATTTCCTCAGTCACCAGGATAACCAGTGTTATATACTGACCACTTAGATACCTTTCTTCTGAATATTTAGCCAATAAACATGCTAATATACCAGTCAATCTTAAATTGTATGGTAGTCATTCTTCTTATTGCACAGAGATATGTGTGTGTGTGTTTCAGGTGAATAACTTTGCTAGAAACATTGCTAGATTTATGTGGTAGTACTAACTGTATTAAATACTTAACTGTATTCTGTTTAAATAATAACATGTTGCAGCAGGGCATGATGGTGCACGCCTGTAATCCCAGCTCTGGGAAGGCCGAAGCAGGAGGATCTCCATGACCTCAAGGCCAACCTGGGCTACAGAAAGTTTAAGGCCAGCCTTCACTGCAATGTGAGATTCTGTCTCAAAAGAAAACAATATAATGTTTCTCATTTTTAATTTTTTCATGCATATATATATACATATATGTATGCATATATATATTCATTTTTAATCATAAAAAATACAGATGTGCCAAGAAGTTTCATATTGCCATCCTTTATCTAAAATCTAATATGATTATGTTCTCATATCATGTATATTATACATAATTATTTTATACATTTATTTATTTATATAATACTTAGGTAGACTATAACATTCATAATTGTGTAAAAGTCATTTATTCAAAACTACGTTCAAATATAAACTATGCATTACACCTGTGAATTAATGATCTGGAATAAATTTCACTAATTAACCAATTAATTAACTTCTTTGGTAGTTTTAAAAAATGCATATTTATACTTCAGCTACTCTGTGTACCCAAACCCAATTTGTGAGCTATTTGAAAATGCTCAATTTGTGAGCGCTTTGATCCGGCCAAATAGCTCAATGGATCAAGGCGCCTGTAAGCAGGTGCAGGGGTTGGGGGTCCGATCCCTGGGTCTGCAGTGCTAGCCCACCCTGGGGTATGCTGAGACAGCAATTGAGACTGGGCGTGGTGGTGTGGGCCTGTAATCCCAGCTCTTGGGAGGCTGTAAACAGGGGAATAATTGCAAGTCTGATCTAGCAGTGAGACCCTGAACACCCCGTAGACCCTTCCCTAAAATACGGAAAAAAAAAAAAGAAAACTGTTACTTAGTTACATATCATTTGTAATGAACATACCCTCATTCATATTGCCTCAGTTCCCCCTAGAAGGTGCCAGTGAAAGATGAGTGAAAAAAATTAGTATTTTAGGTTACTCTTAATAACTCCGAAATTACCCCTGGGTTCTGCTGGGTATGTAACACACATCTGTCTTTCCTAGGAAGTCGTGCGGTTCCTAGATACCAAGCATCCGGACCATTATCAAGTCTATAATCTGTGCAGTATGTACATAGCTCAGTGTTTCCCTACAATAGACAGAAAACAGATTACTACAGCAATATGAAGGCTCTGTTTCTACATTTCATTTAATCATAAGTATTTGGAAGTAAGGAGGGCGGGAAGATAGCTCAGTAGAATAAGCAATTGCCTGGCAAGCACAAGATCCTAAGGTAGCAGTAAAGAGTCAGATTTAAAAAAAAAAAACCCACATCTTCTGCTGGCTCTGTTTGGTAGGAAAAGTTGCTTCACTTATGCAAAGTTCCCTATGAGGGCGCAGACATGGCAGGAGGGAGTGGAAGTGAATCACTTAATAAGACCTGCTTTAAGGGTAGGGAAACATTTCTAGTTTCTACACACGACTCTGTAGACACGGACAACTTCCTGAAGTGCCTTCCAGCCTAAGAGCAGTGGGTTAGGATGAGAGTGGGCACTTGCTGCAGAAACCCCAGGGCAACAACAAACCCTTTTGAACAGATTCTACCCCATGTTATCACACTTGTCTCTCAATATTTTTCCTCCTGCCTGCATATGAAGTAGATGTGTTCAGAGGGCAAGCATTTGGGTCGACTGCATTTCTAACTGCCCCATAGTGACACAATGAGTGGTCTGCTAGAAAAGTGAAGTGACGCCTGTTGATCAACGTGGAGTTCATGTTACCTGAGATAGGCAAACCACTGCTAGCCTTATGTTTCCGAGACTCTTAAGATTGTTTTAGAGCAGATTTTGACTCAGAAAGCTCCTTTTGATGATGGATAGGGAATGAATTCATAGAGGAATTTTAACTCATTTATAACTTCATCACTTGCTGCGTTTTTAGGGACAGAGCTATAACATACGTATTATTTCTTTAAGGTGAAAGAGCTTACGATCCTAAGTACTTTCATTATAGGGTCCGTCGAATCAAAATCGATGATCACAACGTGCCCACTATGAAGTAAGTGCCACGCTGCCTTTATTATCAGAAAAGAGCTAAGCACTTGGGGCTTGATTTTTGAGAACTATTTATATTCAACTAAAATTCCTGTGTTTGAAATCAGGGAGATGCTGTTGTTCTCCAGGGAAGTAGAGGAATGGATGGCTCAGGATAAGGAGAATGTGGTTGTTATTCACTGTAAGGGGGGCAAAGGTAAGAATGTTCTCATTTTTGCTTTTTAAAATAAATTTTAAAATTTCACATAGCTATGTGGGGAGGTACAGTGGTAGAACACACGCCTCATGGGTGTGAAGCCCTGAATTCAATTCCCTGTCCTGCGAGGGAAAAAGAACTGACATAACATATTGAAGCACAAGAACAAGATACATAGACTATTAATCAGTTTTAATAATTGTTAACATTTTTAAATATTGGCTTCTAGGCTGAAAGAAGGGGAGGAGGAAAGAAAAGAAATAGAGAAAGTGAGGGAAGGGAAAGAGAAAAGTAGAAGAAAAAAAGAGACTGGGCGTGGTGGCACACACCTGTAATCCCAGCTCTTAGGAGGCTGTAAACAGGCAGATCACTAGGAGTCCAGCCTAAGCAGTGAGACCCTGAACACACCCTGTACACCCTTCCCTAAAATACAAAAACAAAGAAGAAAAAAGAGTTAAAGAAGTTGAGCTCATTTTCTCTTGCTTATTATTTTAGTTTCCTCATTTCCATTCGCCTATTTATATCTCCCAAAATACAAATGGTGTACCGCTTCAGAATGTCAGTGCAGGGGCTGGCCAGACAGCTCAACGGACTAAAGCACCTGCGGAGGCAGTGAGCAGCGGCCAGAGTTTGATCCCCAGCCTGCCATGCTGGCCCCGCGCGCGGGGCTCGCTGAGAAGACAGTTGAGACTCTCCTGGCGTGGTCGCCTGTAATCCCAGCACTTGGGAGGCTAAACATAGGAGAATCACTAGGAACCTGATCTAAACAATGAGACCCTTAGAGATCTTGTACTAAATACAAAAAATTAAAATTAAATATAAAAGATGAAAAAGAATGTCAGAGCATTTTTTATTTAAAGCTATTCCTTCTTTGTTTTTCAGTTAACAAGTTCTTTTTTCATTTGTTTGAAAACAGAATGCCTTTATGTTTATTTAGAGACTTTTAAGTTTTGTCAGAATTTTTTATAGTTTTCAATGTAAATATGTTGGACTTTTTTGCATTTTCTATTTTCTTTTTTATTAGCTATACTGAAGTTTGAGTTTCAGTTTGGTAGATAACACACTTAAATTAAGTGTGACTTCTGTGGCTTCCTGTGCCACACTGTCCCGCCTAGTTTTGCATGGGGGTGGGAGTTCCCTTCCCCATGGATGTAATATATATACTCCTCCCTATTGTCCACCCTTACACATATACCATATCCCTGCCCTTTTATCTAATAATAGTTTCTATTTTCTTCTCATCTTTTTAAAATTTCACTTTTTTTTCAAAAACAATTTTTTAAAAATATATTTAGTACAGGGTCTACAGGGTTTCACTACACAGATCAGACTCATAGTGATCCTCCTGTTCTTCAACGTCCCGGCCCTAGGATGACAGGCCTGCACCACCACGCCCCATCTCAATCGCTCTCTCTCTGTGCGCCCCAGGGGCTGACATAGCAAGCCAGGAGATCCAACCCGGCCGCTGTGCTCTGCCTAAGCCGGCACTTCAGTTTGTTGAGCTCTATTTTTAAGAACATAGAATATTTGTCTTTCTGAGCCTGGCTTATTTTACACAATGTGATGGGCTGCTGCAGCTGAATAATAACCCATACACCACTTTTTCTTTTTCCACTCAGCTGCTGATGGGTATCTGGACTGGTTCTGTATCTTGGTTATTGTGAATCATGGGACAATAAACACGAGTGTGCGAGCATCCGTGTCCTATGCTGGCTTCAGTTGCTACGGTGATAGCCCAAGAAATGATATCACTGGAGCAAACGATAGCTCTGTGTTTATTTTCTGGGGGAACCTCACACTGATTCCGTTTTTTTTTTTTTTTTCTTTCTTTTTCTCTCTCTTTCTTTCTTTCGAGGTACCGGGGATTGAACTCAGGACCCTGCACTTGCCAGGGAAGCACTTACTCTACTGAGCTATCTCCCTGGCCCTAGCTATCTCCCTGGCCCCTCCACACTGATTTCTATAGTAGCTATACTAATTTATATTCCAATAAACAATGTAGGAGAGTTTTTCTTTCCTACATCCTTGCCCACATTTACTATTTTTTGTATTATTTTTAAAAAATCTTTTATTCATTTATTTGCTGCAGGGTCTCACTACACAGCTCAGACTCATAGTGATCCTCCTATTTCAGCCTCCCCAGAACTCAGATTGTAAGCTATGCCACCATACCTGTTTTCTTTCTTTCTTTGCATTTAGTATGGGGTCTACAGAGTCTCACTATATAGATCGGACTTGTAGTGATGGTGATCCTCCTGTTTTCAGCCTCCCAAGTGCTCTTTTTGTGTGTGTGTGTGTGTGTGCAAGGTCTCACTACGCAGTTTGGGCTTGCAGTGATCCTCCTGTTTTCTGCCTCCCAAGTGCTGGGATTACAGGTGTGTGCTGCATCTGGATTACATCTGCTCAGTGTGCCCCGGAGGTGGGGCTGGTATGGCATGCAGTGCCAGGGAACAAACCCCTGTGTTTGCCCAAACAAGTGCTTTGGCAAGCTATCTCACTTGCACACCCAGGGTTCTGGGGATCAGACCCAGGCCTTTGCTCTTGCCTGCTTTAAATGCTTAAGGTCTGCCTCTGTCCTCACACTGGTCGCTCCTGTTGTTCACAGACAGATGTTCTTTTTTTTTAATGACTGAGTTGCATTCTTGAAGCTGGATCATTAGATGAATTCCACAAATGAGGAATTGTGTATAGTGCATACATTACAATATGCAGAACAAAGAAGTGGTCAAAGGAAACTCCAATTTGATTATATTCTTCTTTTATTTGCTTAACTCTTCCATGCAGTACTGAAATATATAACAGAACATAAAACTCCTGTATAGTAAAATCAGCAAAATCATTTACAGTACTATATAGACAGGATTACTATTTTAAAAAATGGGGGAGAAAGAAGAGAGGGGAAGAGAGAGGCACTGTAAACAAGATTATGGAACATATCAGAAAAAGTACACCATAAGTGCAAGCAGCAGGTTGTAAATCTGAACATTAGGCATTGGTTGTCATTAAACAGGTAGATTGTTCAGGGTATGGTGCTGCACGCCTGTAATCCTAGCACTTGGAAGACTGAGGAGGATTACCCTGAGTTCAAGGCCAGCCTGAGCTACATAGTGAATTCTAGGCCAGCCTGGACTATGTAGTGAGAACCTGTCTCGAAAAAAAAAATTGAATAAATAAAACAGGTAGGTCTTTCAATGAGAAGTTTCTGTATTCCAGAAAATTCTTTATCTCTGGTATTTCTGTTTAGTACTTGTTAATGGACTGTCTTTCTTTGAAAAATTCGTCATTCGTGTTTTGAATAATTTGATTGACTCTTCTAGTCTTATATTTGACATATCTTTAACACACTGGTCAGCTTGTTTGCTAATTTCAGCATCTGTTTGGCTATAGCATCTTTGAGTTTTGGGTTGTTTTTTTTTTTTTATAAAATTTTATTCTTCAATATACAACAGACTCCAATAACACACTTCATTCTAGTTATAGACGTCAAGAGATGTTATGGCAGTGTATCCAGATATCTGAATAGGAATAGAATCCAGGGTCACCATCATTGTACACACAAGGAACAGTTTTCTTTTGTTTATGTTTTTTTGTTTTGCTTTGTTTTTGCCAGATTTCTTAATCTCACCTGTGGCCAGGGGGTCCTTTCCTGCGGCCTTCATTTTTAGCTCCTCAGGTTTCTTCTGCTCCTTGTTTTGCTTCTGTTTGAACACTTTGCCTTCTTCATCCATCTCCTTGGCCTGTTTCTTGGGCTGCATCAGGGGCTTCTTCTTGCCACCTTTGTGGCTCCTGCACCTCATCTTTGAGTTTGATCAGCTTTTCTTCCTTATTGGTCATTCTGTGCAGCTCAGTTATTTAGTGCTTGGTTTACTCCATTGCTGCCTCTTGGATTTGTTTAGGGAGAGTTAGGAGTCTCCATAGGCATTTTGTTGCATAGGCATTTTGTTGCCTTGTTTTTTTATGGTGTTTGTGTGTGTGTATGTATATGTGTATTTGTTTTCTTTTTTTTTTTTTTTTTTTTTTTTTTTTTTTTTTTTTTTTTTT